>JACXSJ010000368.1:0-90976 GCA_014851325.1 Pentalonia nigronervosa
AAAAAAAAATATTTTGTAAATTAGTTAGTGCCGTCTCCCCGTCCCAATAAAAAAATATATATATATATATAAATAGTAGAGGCGCTCCGTCCCACTGCGTGACCTCCTCTCACCAATTCGAGCACTGGTCATTATGACTGGTAGAAAATAGTTAATAATAGTAACAGTAGTAAGAATATTGAAATAAGATATATTATCAACCTAAAATATAATAATTATTATCAGTTTTCTCATCTTATGTATACAGTATACTCAATATATAAAACCATAGTGGCGATCAGTTTTCGTTAGTCAGGCAGCACCCGTCTATCAACCTCATAGGGTCAACCATTTGCTAAAGCCACGTTGCTGCTCTTAATTCGGCAGCCGAGGTATCTTAAAACCTGACCTAACATAACCTAACATGATTGGAGATTTTTTTTTATAGTTAGAACCAAAATAAATATTAAATAAACCTATAAATTACGAATTATGAAATTAATTAATTTTATGTTCATTATAAGTTATAGGTACAGTACCTACGATTTTTTTTAAATTGTTATATTTTTCTTAAGGCATAGGTAATTATGTCTTTTTAAACAATTATTGGTACCTATTGTTGTTAAAAATAACATTTTATCATGGTAAATAATAATTGGAAACTTTAATAAGTTCATGCGTAAATGATTTATGTATTGGCTGGAATGGCTGTGTTATTATAGTGAATTTGAAATACTAATATATTCTGAGTAAAAAAAGAATATTTTTTTAAATTTAATAACTCGTATGAAATATTTTGTAATTTTTATAAATTTTAACTTGCATTTTATTTTGTCGAACAAACTTCCTATCAGAATCGTATAAATTGCGAGTATAAAATATATTCTATTGACATAATAATATCATCAGTACTATTTACAACCAGCTATTCCCAACTATATTATGCTCCAATGAAAATGTTGCAGATCTTTTTGAGAACGAGATAAAGATAAAAGCAGTACTATAAATACTACTAGTAAATCTATTTTGTTTTATTTGTTTCAAATATTTTGATCAGTACTTGTGTATTTTTTAGGAAGTTGAAAAAAATGCAAGGTAATATAAATTAATAAATTTATGTTAATAGACTATTTTTTCAACTCAATAAAAAATAGCAATCGTAATTAAAATGATAAGGATTAGGTATTAATACAATTAAAGCGTAGTAATAAACTTTACCCGTTTGCTAAGTAGAATGACTAGTAAGACGTATCCGTTTATGAACGTGGCTAAGGCAGCCACGCCACAGACTGCCAATACGGTCACCAACTCTTGATCGCCGTTCATCACTCAGCATCACCCGATTAGGATACCTACATCATTCTGAAATTCAAATAAAATTGATTTATTAAAATAAAGACAACTTAGCTATTGATGGAAACAGAAGTTTAATAATCGGAGACGGAAATTATCACATTAACATTTATTGCAGATACATCTATTCCTAGGATTAACCAGTTGTAGAAGAGCTGTGAGGAGATTTGTTCACCGTTTTCCTAAGGTTTCACTAACACTAATGTTTACACAGTTCTTCACAACATTTTTTCATTCGTTTTAAGAATAAAGGTGAACTGCTCTTTTTACGCTGAGATGCATATTATTATTCAGATTCCAAGTTTTTTTTATACACACTTAAGTTACGTAATTCAACTTAAAAATTATTATTGTGATGCTGAGTGATTAAAGATATATTTTTTTATATTGTCAGAATAAACAATACTATTATTGAGTAATATTTATAATGATATTTTTGAAAAATTCAGTAGATTTTACCCGACGATGTTAATTTAAATAAATAAAATATATTCAATTATTAATATTCGTACTGTCTTATTGAAAGTCGTGAAAATATTCGATAAGTACTTTTTTTGTTGTTTAGAGATTTTAAATTAAAAAAAGAATTGTATAGATGAATACGTATAAATGTTTGGATAAAAGATAAAATGTCTGCATAATGTCTGTGTACTTTAATGAAAAAAAATATATTCATTTTTCCGAATCAATATATTGTGATATTTAAAAATGTTTTGTTATAAAAAAAAAAATCGAAAATCGATTTTTAATTAATAACAATAAATAAATAAACTAAATAATAGCTATAGTTGTTAAGCCAGTAATTCCCAATCTCTTCTATCTTATGCCCTTTTTATAGATTTTTGAAAATCTCATGTCCCCCCCCCCCTATAAATTGAAAAAAAATAATCACTTTTTTAATATACCTAACAAATAAACTAGGTATATAATATTCGAAATGACTAACTTTTTATTGATGATAATAATTATAAAATATGAATAATAGTAAATAATAAAATCGAATAATAAAATTTGTGAATAATTATAATAATGAATTAGTATAAAATATAAATAATAGTAAATAATAGAATGTAATATAATGAAATTAACAATTAATATGAAAGCTGACAACACTTTTTTTGGATAATTTTTTTATGTTCAGCTCAAAATTTAACATATAACATTTTACTTCGTAATGGATGTTTGCGCCTTCCCAGCAATGTTTACACGCCCCCCAGATTGAGAAACATTGTGTTAAGCTATCCGTGTGCATCATTTTAATGTTGTGTTTGAACTACCTAGATATATGTGCATTTTTATCATATAGTATTTAAAACGATTGATATACCACACACACTCACACAAGACACAAATAATATTTTACACATATGTAATACGATTTATGATGGGTACACGCATTACTATATACATTATTATTATAACACATTAAAATAGTCATATAATATATGTTATATATAATATTATGTGAGTTTCTGTACATTCGATATTTAAATACGATTTGCCACAGAGGTTTGAGATGGTTTTACGCTTATAATTTATAATATTACGTTTTTTGAATACATTATACGTATACTGTTAATATTATATTTAAAATATTAGCCTTGGCAATATAATATACTAGAATATAATTTATTCAGCGTCGATAAGATCCTTAAATACCTAGCAGTCACGTTTTAAAAATCAGACAATTTTCATCCTTATTTTACTGTTGACATTGTGAATAATTTTAAACGGATCGTTTTTTAATAGCAAAATTACACTTTTTAAATCTAATATTAATAAAACAAAATTCTGTCACAGATAGTTCGAAAATGGTAAAATCGTATTTGTTTTATTTCTTATTTTTATTAGCTTCTAGTATTAACTATTAGGTATAGCTTAACAATTATAATATTTAATAATAGTTATAAAAGAGCCCAAAGGTTAAAAGATAACAATATATCGCACAATTCGCAGAAATAAGGTAAGTATAACAGTTTTAAAACAAGATATAACTAAATATTATAAACAAAAATAATAATAATAATTGTAATAATAGAAATAAACAGTATTATAATAAATGGGATATTACCTAATTTGCATATTAAATTATATTAATGAGGAAATAGTGAGTAGGAGATATGGATACGGTTGTTATTATGATGAAGTCATTGGACGAAAGTATATTGGAAGAAATAAAGTGTATGGCGATGAGTGCTTTTAGAAGCAAAGAAAGTAGTTGAATTAGTGGACTCATTAAAGTATTTAGTGTTGTAATTAACTGTGAAAGAGAGTCGGAAAACTGTTCAGTGTGAGTATTCCAGTCGTTGTAGCCTTTGGGGTGGGGTTTTTCAGAGTTCTCTTGAATACTGGACCTAACCTTAGACAAAATTATATCGTAAATTGTTTTATATATAGTGGGTAAATTATCAAACTATTTTATATTTATTTTAAAACAAAAAATATTATATTAGAATTTTCAAAACATATAATGTAATAATTCAACACATATTTTATTATATATTATTCTAATGTATATAGGAACTAATTAATAATTTAGTATTAATAATTTTCATCAGAATTATAGTTGTATAATAAATAATTGCTGAAACAATCAAAACTAAGTTTGATTGTGAAATTGAGTTTATAATAAATATCAACTTTTTTATAATGTAACTATTATTAAAAGTTAAAATATTGATGTTTAGTGATCGGTAAGTTTTTAGTTGTATTAATTTTAAAAGTTTTAACGAATAATAGATTCAAGGTTTATTTTATGATGACATCAATATGAACGTCAGTTGAAATTCAAATTCAAATGTGGTAATAAATATAATCAGTCTGTAATCAATTTACACTGATATGTTTTTTCCATAATCGAATTATTATAAAAATATAAATTTAAATATCGTTTTATCAGTTCTAAGAATGTACCAGAATGTTAAGTATAACTTTAAAGTGTTACATTAAATCTCAATAGTCTTAATTTACTATAAGTTTTACTTATTGAAAATGGTAGTTAAGCTAACATAATATTTGTAATAGTTCTCTATTTATATAGATTAAACATTTTTTGTGAGACACTAAAATGTGGTATATAATTTAAAATGTTAATAAAAATTCTTAGATAAACTGTTGTGCATGAAAACTAACAGATAAACCGTTATACGTTAAGTATTTAAACGTTGATTAAATTAAAAATATTAATCGAGTATTTAAAAATGTGACTTAAGTTAATATTTTGAATATATCACAGTATCACTTGACAATAACTCGATGTAAAAAAAAAAATTGTAAAAAATAATGAATATTCTATAATGTAATTAATGTATAAACAAAATATTTATTGTGATAAATTTAGGAAGTACATTGGTCTGGCGCAAGAATAAAAACGTTTTATTTGAAATATGAATGACCTCCATTGTTATCATTTAGGATCTTTGCACTTGCAAGCTCACCGGAACCTATTGTTGAAAGAACACTCGGAATGATAAGGGTACATTGAATGGTTTTGATGTTTTAGAAAAATATTTAAATGTTCTTGTTATCATTGAAATTCTACGAAACTCAAAAAACGGAAAATATAATATTGCAAATACCAAATGCGAGTAAAGTTGCAAAATAATGGTTCATTACATTTTTTTAATTTAAAAAATATAATTGTGCATAGTACATTATATATGTATAAGTGTAACTATATAATACTAACAGATCATTTACATATAAATGACTGTTTTGTATTATAAAACTACATTGTAATTAATTTTCGTTGATCCAACAAAATATTGAAAGTTATGAAAACTTTATTTAATTCATATTATGTTTTTAAAGCCATTTTTATACAATTTATTTTTATTATAATATTTCAATAAAATTATATAAAAAAATGATTTTAACTTTGGAGCTTTTATAATTGAGTAATAAGAATTCATATGTAATTTGACAAAACAAAAAAATAATAATAATTATAAAAATTACCTACATAATGAAATTTGATGTATTTTTAAATAGTTTTAATAATATATTGTACAACATAAACAATGCATCTAGATAATATCTAACTTATAGTTACAATTTATTTTCTAAAGCTCCATCATTTACATGTGTATTAAATTTTGAATTCAATAGAGAAGTTACATTTTTCAGAGCAATTCTGTTACCATGTAAGTGATCTTAAAAAAATGTAAACAAAAAAAGTTTAACACAATAGATTATTTTACTACATATAGAGTATAATATTCAAAAGCATTATAACATATAATTGAAATCATTTTAGCACATGTTTTGTTGATATAAATTAAATATTTTTCAATGCAATTACCTATGTCTTAATTGAGTGTAGTTTTATTAAAAACAAAATAGTTTACTTAATTCTTTATAGTTTTTGTAAAATAAAATAGTAAAACTGAATTACCTATTGGGAGATTTTTGGAATTAAATGCATTCAAAATATAAAGAAAATAAGAAAATAGCAACTGGTATAAAAATAACAATACTATATAAGATATACATTCTCGAAGTTTTAAAAATAACAAGTCTGATAAAATTTATAATTTCTGATTATTAACCATAAATAATAACATTAATAATGAAAATGTATATAGTTCAAAACGACATTCCCGCATTTTTTTTTGTTTTTGGTGATTTATCAATATTTATTTTGAAAACTTTTAGGTGGAATTCACTTTCTACTAAATATATAATCTATGTACATATTTCAATCTATAAAAAGATTAACATTTTTTTGACATAATTTTAAGTAAACATTTTAAAAAATGTTTGAAAAAATAGTTTTCTCTATTATTATATATTATATCTGTATCCAAAGATAATATAAATCCATATCGTTAATTCCAAGCAGTTAAAAATATATGACCTACCTATGCATTTTACTTAACGTTTGTAACGGATTGTCACTTATAATGCTTACCATATAATTACCTATAATTTAATATTAAAATATAATATACAGATATTTTACTAGATAACAATATTTGAATTTTTTATCAATTAAAAATTTTAATTTGTTAAATTATTTTTATTTATTCAGTAATTAATCTGTGTACCCTGTCCGCATAATGTTATTATCACTATAATGAATTCATTCAGTTTTCAATTTAGTACCTACGTGTTTAATCAATCGGTATTATTAACTGTAAGTATCAACTAAAAAACATCATTGCTATTCGGTGCGGCACATGTCGACCACAATTGTTATCGCGATCGCATCACAATCATTTTTACTGGTGCAAAAATCGATTGATTTTCAAATAGAGTGTTTGACCACACGTAAAAATGCCCAACTCTAAGCATTGAAACAAGACCTGCTAGTATTATATTATACACCTAAACACATTAATTGTTTTTATCATTTGGAAGGGTAGGTGTTAGTGGGTGGAGAGGTCGTCTATTACATCTCCCTGATGAAATGAACACTGGATTACGCCGTTGAAGCAGATATAATGGGTACAGCTGGTATACCTACACGAATTTAGAGTTGTAGTCTGTAATATAATCAATAACCCGTTCGTTTTTTTTCTTGTGAAATTGCAGAATTCACAACGGATAGACGAGTTATTACAATATTTTAGAGCATTGCCTTGTCGGAGAAGATAAGGTTTAGCGTCCATTCAGCATGTAGACTATATGTACAAAAGGTTTCGCGCTTATTGAGGTAGATGATGCGTTTCAGATCAAGACCACTATTATTTTGATAAAACGCTGCTGCCGTCGGTTACGTGCAGGCGTGCAGCTACGCGTGTTCCCGGTAAAGACTTTATCCTTTTTTAAGCGAAAACCACCGATGAATATTAACGAGTGATATAATCCACTGTGATTTTTGCAACGGGAGCTCAATATCACCGTTTCTGTTTAAATATATTTTAATAATTGATCTCCCTGTGCGATATATTCACGATTAAATTTTAAAAAAATGAAATTACCATCAACACGCAGGTCCCTTTAGACGTGATTAAGCGTGGATTTTATGCACGATCACACACACAAACACACATACCGACATTGTGAACTCGTCACGTTTGGCGAATTACTGTAACGTCTGTAAACGTTTCTGTAACGACGAACGGAATAATGCATAGTGTAAGGGTTAATGTCGTCTGGCCTTATAATCGCCAGAGGCGGCCTTGACACATACATAATATTATATATTTTATATAAATATATATTATATATATATATATATATAGTTACCTGTATTGATAACCAAGGGTCTACATGTAAACTCCGAGTCCCTACCACCACCTGCGTTAGCTCACGGACCCAGTCAACCACTATTGACTATTGACTTCGCTCAAAACTGAATAAGCTCGGTCGCTACTTATTACAATGTGCGGGCGGACGACTTGTCTCTCATTTATATCAATAAATCAAAGCCATCGAGGATTAACTGTACAGGTTTTCTGTACATAAGTGGTTGGTAGGCAGGCATGTATAAGCAACGTTATACAGCCAAACACAGTCTATCGGTATATTAATATGTAAAGCCTATTACCTACTTATAATACGTTTATTTAGGTACCGACTTAATAGGTAATGACTCTCTCGGTTAGGCTAGTTACGATTTGGGCGAGCGTAACCGCGACATTGCGTGGATGCATATCGGTTCCCGGGGAAACATTGCCGATTGATAAATGTATAGTGTCGTGGTATTGTGGGTCATTGAACATCAATTAACATATTATTTATTTTTATTTATGTATTTTATATATAATGTTATATATACAGGATGAATCTCCAAGCATGGTCACTCTCCCTTTTTTCATCAACAGTGCAGTTTTTCGACAGATTATTCTATATTCGAAGGTATGGGGATATGATGATTTGAAAATTTTACTGATTAATATTAATCTATCAACATTAAAAATTTATAAAAAAGATCCAAGTATAATAAATACTAGATCCCATATTAAATATATTTCATATTTTTGTAAAACCATTTATAATGATTATTATCCTTAGAATAAAGATTATAATAGGTGAAAAACTATACTCGTTCAAATTTTGATTTTTTTTTTTTTGGGAGGGGGGGAGAAGGGGAGTGGTGGTTTTCATTTGAAATACAGATGTTTGTATCAACGCAGGACATTCCTTAAGTAGCATAAAAAATTCAAGAAATTGAAAAAATGGTCTTTGGATATATTAAGAATTGCAAAAATTAAAGTTTAAATTCATTATTAAATAAAAAAAATGGGATTGAGTATGATAGGTGAATCACCCTGTATATAATAAGGACATCAGAGTGTATTAAAGATATGTTTGTGTGTGTGTATCACGCGTGTAACGATGAGTTCGCGCAGGTCAGTCATAAATAATTGGCATGGGTTTCCAAAGCTAAAATACTCGCAATGCAAAATGTAGAGTAAAACACATTTTTGAGCTGAGAAAAGGTCCCGAGTTTCGTACTTTTAAATTATAATATTATGTATTATAATTATATGCCATTATATAAAAAGGCTACACAAGACGTGTTACTAACAAGTTCCGAGTTTTTACACCTGCTTTCAGTGTCGACAAACTTTTTTAGTCTCATCCTTCAAATAATATCAAATTTCAAATAACCTTTCGATCACAGAGGAAGGAGTGCTATCAATTATTATAATTATTATTATCATCCATAAAAAGTCAGTTTATACTTTTAGCATTAATCTCAAGTTTACATAATTCCCAAAATCACGCTTAATGTTTATAAACAAACCTATTTACACATACAAATATTATATGCATTATATATATGTGTATATATTAAATGTTCAGCACTTCAGTGTGTCTAAAAATATTGTTTATAATATCGTTTTACAGCTACACGATTACTTTTAAAGTCGTAAAGTACATTATTTTAAAACTATCGATGTGTAAGCATCTATACGTGAACTCCTTTAAAATTTGAGGCTATAGTAAAATTCCGCAAAAACGTCACGAAAATGCGTTACTTACAATGTTGTTGTCAGTATTTGTAAAAACGAAATTACCGTATAAAGCCTTCTATATTACCGTAGTGTAACTTATAGTAGTTCTTTGAACAGTGAAGAAAACATGTTTTGCAAACATATAGCAACCTAACCTATAGTAAACTCCCTGATTCAACGTTTGTTCTGTTTAGTTCCAATAAGCAAAACCTTGGTTGAGTTTATTAACAATATAATCTATCATGAATTTAAGATGACTTCACACTGCACCGTGAACCGTAATTTCCGGGAAAACAAATTCTGCGCTGTGATTGGTTGATCTAGCTGTTAGTAAACGGTATTACACCTATTACAATGTTATTATAGTGTGTTTCTCATACCAGAGAGTAGAATCCAATCCTACTCATGTTATATTAGTTACCGTTTAATTACACCAATACTAACACTTCAATCACTTCGTCGCATTGAAAATTATTTTATACTCCATTTATCCCGTGCCCAAATTGTACCATTTAGATGTTTACACATAAAAAAAGATCTCCTCGAGTACTATATGGGTTTACACTTTTTTTGTTATTTTCTCAATACATGGTTTTAAAATGTCCAAGCAGTATGATGTACATGCAAATTGTGTTCGATACGCGTGAACGTGTAATATGACATCAAAACAAAGATTCGCTATCGGAATGTTCGTATTTTAAGTTACAAAGTTATAATAATAATATTATGTGATCCATATGCCTATACATTTACCACAGACTTAAACTCGGGTTCGCCTAAAGCATAACTTTGGGACCAGAAACGTCTTAAGAATTTCTGTATTTCGGTGATATTGAGAGTTTTTACTAAAAGTACCTACTAAACCCGTTTTTAAAATAATATTATATGTTATACTATATACTATAATATCGTATAATCGTATTTGTATCTTAAAGTTATTAAAACACAAACTGCTTGGCTCATTTAAAAAATTCCATCCTGGGCAATCGCCCCACACTTTAAATGTGTCACAGCCCACAACAAAAACATGTAGTTAACTACGTATATATAATATTATGTATATTTGTACACATGCTACCCTTTACTCATTTTATCCAAAGGCTAAGACTGACCTTTTCCTTTTCATGCCCTCGCCGTGTGTAGATAAAGATATTATATATATTTTACCCGCGTTTCGCATAGAAGAGACGATGAACTGCTGTTGTTATTGACCAAAAAATTGTCGGTTTGTTAAAAGAAAATACGGTTGAGCAATTATTGTAAATATTTGAGCATAATTTTAGCGTTAAGACCCCACAGAGGAGCAATTCAACGTTTTTAAATTATTTCTTAAATTTTGTGAGGCATGAAACAGGCTTAAAAATCGATAAATAAATATATCGGTTAAAACAATGCGTATTACTTACACAATGTTATCAATACTAAGAGTTCTCTCTCTCTCTCTCTCTCTCTCTCTTTCTCTCTCTCAAAAAAAAAAAAAAAAAATTAATCCAATACAATCATTTTCTAAAAACCAATATTTGATAATAAAACTAATTTATTTTTCGTTTTCAAGTTAATATGTTTCTTCTAATAAAAAATAATTCGTTTACATTTTCAATAAGTAAATTCTGTATTTTACGTTTTATGTACAAAAATATACACATAAATATATATATTTATATATATATATATCAAAAACTGACTTAATTGTACAGGAATATACGCTTAGTTGTCAGTTTGAATATTGTTAAGTAAAATATTTAATAGGTAAAATATGTAATATACAATACAATTTAAAAAATCAATGTTTGCAAAATGTGAATAAAATTATCTGTCAGACGTATAAGAAAATAGAGCAATAGAAAATACTGCAGTCAGGAAGAATAATAATATACTTATGTACAAATTTATACTTGCGGTTTTTTCATATATATATATACTCATATACGTAATGTTTACTATGTAGAATATCGTATAGAGAAAACAACAATTATTTATTTATTTAATACATATACGGCCTTTCCTAAAAAAAAAAACAACATGACGTTTACAGCAAGATAAATTGTGGCAAAAAACAATGTATAAATATGAATGAGATATTTACATACAAGGACTTACAACACATACAGAACCGTTACAGCAGTATAAAAAATTAAAAAAAACAATAGTAGTTCAATGGATCAATAAAAATAGAGAGAACCATTGTTGTATTAATTATCTAATGACTCACAATGATGAGATAGTTCGTTATAATATTATCATCATAATTTCGTGATGATTGTTTGAATGATCGGAAGAATAAATTTACGAGTGAGACAGCAGGCGTACCCATGTGAAAAGTGCGGTCAGGTGAAGTCTGAGTCACCGAACCTGGGATAAAATAGTTCCGGAGGACCGTCAATTTTTCCATTCGATAATTTGTGCGAGGAATTATTTATGTTTGAATCGTGTCAGTCGGATACTGAAGTCAGTTCTGATAACAGTTTGTAACGTAGGCGTGACAAGAGATTAATTTTGTTCTTGGGGAGAAGTATTGTTGGTAAATTTGCTATTTGCACGGTGAATTAATTCAATAGATATTCGTGTCGTTTGTTTGTATTCATGTCTGTACTCATGCAGTGCGTATACCGCGTTCAAATATTTGTTTCCTTTTCCTCGTCCTGTTAAGAATAATGACTTTGTTCAAGAAAACAAACGTGTAAGTATTATAAATATATACCTACTGCGAGTGTTGATAAAATATGTGATTTAAATTGTTGTTTTTATAACGATGTCAGTACGAGTGACTATGGATTTGCTAACAATAATGTGCGTGAAACACTACCTGTATACTATTAAGTATCTCACCACGCAACATTAATGATTATACATATTTAATTATAGTTGCTGTTTCAGGACGATGAACGAAGACATTATTTTTGAAAATCATTTCAGTGTTGACAAAATCACGTACCACGTGTAATGGTTCATATTATATTAACCTGTCAAATATCGTATGCATCGTGATTACGAAAAGTTTTCATTGAACTTTATTGCATAGAGACTTACTCATAGAAAAAAAAAACAATTATTTTACGAGCGAGCTACCGTGAAACACTAAATTATTATCGATGGCCCGACATCAAACGGTTTTAATGCTATCAGGAAATCCATTTACAGAGATGTAGTAGGTGTAAAAGTTACTCTTGTTATTTCAAATAATGTCACGTATAATAATATGATATATGCTTCAATATATCAAATTACATACTAGACTCTACGGTCCATACGTACAAAATGGCAGCAACCATTAAGTATATATCAACTAACAATTTTTGGTACGGTAAACGATCACGATACAAATGCATCTAAATATCTAATAACGGTTTTTTACAGAAAATTTTGCACCATTGTACCGGGTTTTGTTTTTCGGGCAAATTATTTTTACCAATGCCTACACATGTAGTTATAAAATAAATACGCACAGGAACAGTTAATGTTGACAATTTTCGATCAAATGCTCAGAAATCATTTATGTGGTTTTGAATAAGAAATAAATTGCATTATTTTCAGTGGAACATAATATTCTCGATTTACCTTTGAGAGAGCAATTGACGAACAAAATGTCACCATGATTGAAAATCGCATTGGCTGTATGGGTAGATAAATAATTCTATATGCACCGGTATTGGTATATCTTTGGAATTTGAGTTTTTATCAGAACCCGAAAAAACATCCAATAACAATTAATATTCTATTGAATTCTATATAAATATAGAAAATATTGTAATTATTTAGTAGAACATTTTATTTATCGAGACAAAGTATTACATACTTTCATTATTGCATCCTAAAAATATAACCATGCAATTCTGCGGATATTTAAGTATTGGACGTAGACAAATACATCGTTCTTTCATTGTTTGAATACACAAAATGTAATATGTTTTTTTCGTTTCTATATTCAATATGGATCCCGGTTTGGATAAATTCACACTGATGTTTAAAGTTTAAATTAAAGTATTGACATACCAACATTTTCAAGAGAAGAATAAGTCGAATGAAGATTGAAAGAAATACTGAAAAAGATAGGTTTATCAAAATGTAATACAAAGATTTTAAAAAAATTCGTTGCGAATTTGTTAAATGTAAAAAAGTACGTATGTGTTTAAGTTAAAAAAAAAATAATAATAATATAACTCACATTTTTAAACATATTTTAATCACAACAATAAAATTACGTGTATTTTAATAGGTATAGGTATTATTATTTTCAGGTTTTAGTTTGATTGTGTGGAGTATATAACAATATAAATATTTATATTCCACTTTGTTTTTGATGTTTATATTAACGATGTGTTACATTTTCTTGGTTTTTAAAATTTGCAGTTAAATTAACTATTAATAAATTATATTGGCCAAATAATTTATCCACTAAATAATAAAAAATAAAAAAGTTGGGTCCTATTTTGAAAAACAGAAGTTTGTATAGTCATAGAACACCTTTAAATAAAACAAAAAAATCAAGAATTTAAAAAAAATGGATTTTATAAACATATATTTAAAATCAGAATTTAAATAAATTCATTATTAATTGAAAAAATGAGGGTCAGCATGCTTGGTGAATCATTCTGTATATTGATAAGATGAATAAATTAATATTGTTGGTAAATTCATCTTTATTTATAATAAAAATTTCAATAATTTTCTCACGTTAGGATATATAATTATTGTACTGCGATTCTAACATCCGCCTCAATGGTATGAGTGCGTTGATTTATAAATCATCAGCTCGCTATATTATAATGTTTTGAATGATGCTTGACTAATTTAAAAAATCAATTTTTTCTGTTAAGTGTTAAATAAAAATAAGATGAATTATAAAAAATACACTGAATTGTGAAAAAAACGAGTAAATAACACACAGTGAACCGTAATATTTACATTTCAGTCAATTTTTGGCATCATAAATATATTGTTTTCGTGGGTACGTACCTACGTCATAAGTTATAGTTGGTTGGTCAATACCGTAATATTATGTTACTTTGATGCTTCAGTATTTTCGTTAGCATTTCAAACTTGTGGATACTTTGTTGGACTATTTGGCTTGTCTACAAAGCAGATCCAAAATTGAATATTAAAAATTTCTCAATACAAAAATATAATAAGAATAATGCTAAGTGTTGGATTTTTAAATATATATATATTGCGTGGTTTGAATAACTATTAATTATTGAATACCACAGTATAACTGTATATGTCTTATGTCTAGAATGTGTATAGTTTGTTTCTAGTGTAACCGGGATTTGAGGAATTCAACGTAAAATGTAACGATACATTTATATAAAACTTAACATCAAGATAAAATATCGATAGTTTTTTCGTAGACTATGTGACTTTCTATTCTACATCAGTATTTTTAAAAATAATAAACAATAACGAAATTGTATTTTGTATAATCTTATATGTGTCACTGGACAAGGCGTGTTTTGTTGCTTATAAATTATCGAATGGTCAAACTAAGCAAAAGACTCTAGAACCTGAAAACATCGATTTGAAACCGATTATTTATTTATTTTTTTTTTTTTTTGAAAACTTTTACACGGTTATCAAACGAAAGTGTAAAAATATTATGACATTTGTTCAAAGCTTGAATTTTTTCAAAAATAATATTGCCGTTCGTGCGTATCATGTTGTATTGTTTGGTTTCACATATTGTGTGCTTATATCCTTTACGAACAAACAATTTAACTCATCAATCATTCAGTTCGGAGAGATCCCGTTTAACTAACTCATACTTACATATGTATTTTGTGGTGAATTAGAGATACGAAATTCATATCATGCAAAAAAAAAAAATTCTTTACTACCTACCGTTTTATTTTGTGACACTATCATTAGCAGTGCGCTTGGGTTATATACCGGATTATACGTACTCGACAAACAAAATAAAATATAAGATAAAATTAAATCGACATCAGTAATCAACTTAATTAGTTGAATACGTTTCCACAGAATATTTTGTCATGTTCAATTAAATGTAATGGTCGACGAAAACGTAAATATTTTTAATCTCACTGATTTTTAAAGTTTTATTTAGTTTTTAGTAATAACTGGCAACCCCCAATTTTAATTTAAAATTCTGGTGTAGAATTTTCAAAAAAATGTAAATTTAAAAAGTCAAATACTCAACAAAAATTGTACAAACCATAACTGTCTAAACTTTTATAAAACATAATTTTTGACTAAACAAAATCAATCAGTAATGTAAATAAAATCATTACCATACCATAGAGAACAATTTTCTAAAAAAAAAAAAAGTTCAAAACAAATGTAATATTATTGAGATGACCTCCATAAAAGTAGATATATTTTAATAGAAAATAATTTTATTCTGAATTGTTGAATTGTATTCATAATTGCTGTCAAACTCAAGGTTGATATTGTTAGTTGGTTCAAATAAAGTATTGGTACTATTATATGTATTCTCTGTGACTATTGAACAATATTATATTTTTAAATTTTTCATGCAATTTGTTTGCATTTTTTTCAACCTGTAAGTGATTTATTGTTATGACTGCTTGTTGCATATCAGTTTACACTGTACATCAAATCAAAATAAATTATAGAATACATTATGACATACAAATCATAAATAACTTCAGGGCTACAACGGACAACCGTGAGTACCACATGTAAAAAATATGTGTATACAATAAAAATATCGATTCTTGTAACCAAATAATGTGAAATATTTTTGTATAAAGAAGATCGGTTTTTATCTGTTAACACAACACGTGATTTACGTGTTCTCGAGATCAACGAACTTCCAGGTAATTTTTTTTATGTCTTTCTCCTGTTTGTTAAAAATATCAATGAAATTTAATGCATTATTTATAAACTAATATTAAGAAACATTCATACGCGTAAAGCATCAAATTTTTGCACACATAAATGTTCGTAAATTTATTTTAAAAAATTTTTTTTTTATATTAATGTATTTAATCAAACACATATGAAATGTGTTTTATTTGGTATGTTAATTGTTGTAGGTTTAAGATTATTAAGTTTCAAGAAAATTCTGTTTTCTCTTTGACATAAGTGTTGATTATTATAATTTTTCAATAACTTGATTAAATTGTATACACAAAAAATGTAAATTCATCCAATTTTTGATTTTCTATCTGCTGAATTTAAGTTAGTTATAATGAATCGTAAATAAATAAACCTTTATAGACTTAAAAGTTAAAACACGAGTTATTGGTTGATAGATATGATAATCAAAATATATTTATAATCATATTATAAACACGATTATTGAAATAACATTTTTTTTTTTTTGTAACTGGTCGTTGTCTATATTATATAAGTAACACATTGAATAATCGTTAGTTGGTCCATAAGTAGGTACTGTCAGATATATACAGACACATAATATATTTTATTATTCATTTTAAAACAAAATACAAAGTCTTAATATATCGAAACTAAAATGTATATATTTTTAGGATTAGAGTGGTTTAAAATTGGATAAAATATAATGATTTTTTTGATTTGAGTTTTATGGCGTTAAAAACATCTGCAGTTTTGGAAATAAGATATGTTAAGAAGAAATTATCTTTTCGTCTTTTACATAAATTTTAGACACAACTACTAGAAAAAAAAAGATTTGAAGTTAATAAAAAATGTAATCAACCACAAAACACTTACAAATCCTACTTATATTTGTACTTCGTGTAAAAGTATGGATTAGTCTATAAAAAACGTAATATTATATAGTGATTTATCTACCAATAATGGGTGGAACATTTTACGGTGTTGCCCAATAACCCATATCGATCCTACGAATCCACCTCTCCTCCATGCTCCAATACTATAAAACTTAATATGGTTGACAAAAATGTTTAAATTATGCATTTTCCACTAAATGCAACCGATGGACCAAGGTGTTATTGAAAAACTTGGACGTACATATTTTATAGACGTAAATTTTAGATGTTTGTAATATTGTCGACGACAAAGAAGAAAATGTTATGAATTTTTGAGAAAATACATCGTATGTTACTAGTTTGATAGAAACTTCACAATCACTTACCATTTACAAAAGAAAATATGTCTGGAATAAATCATTTCCTGTCACAGAATTAAATATAAGAGTTTATATTTTAAATAGACGTGATTATTATTCTTCTTCATTCATTTTTAGACTAATTTCTGAGTTAATATATTAATTTTACTTATTTTGGGATTATGTTTATTTCATAATTTTTTTGTGAACAGTTTTTCTGATTTATGCGGGGTTCTCTCTATCAATAGAAAATCAAATTTAGTCGGTAGGTACATTTAAGGAGTTACCTTTAGACTTTTTAAATCATTTTTATAAGTCAACATTCAAAATATGTCGAAAAGATCTCGAACACCGTTCAGAATTGTTATTTGAATTCGAAGATTTATCACTGCTTTCAAATACAAATACACGTTTTTTGGAAATTTTATCATGTACGAAATATGATCATATTATAAACATTTAGTAAAAATTTAAATTATCTACGATTATTCTTTTTTGAGTTACAACAAAAAAAAAAAAAAATAAAATCAATTTCTTAATTATTACCTTTGACCCCTAAAGTACTGTCTTTAGTCTCACTCCCCTAACAGAAATTTGCTGAAATAGAAAATCGAAACATTTTTATTTGTCTCAAAAGGTGATGACATAGAAAAAATACAAATAATTATAAAATCAATACATTTATTGCTCCTCCCAGAATCTAAAACAGAATATGTAAATTTATTTAAATGTAAGTACCTATTCACTTTAAAAATATAGCCAACTAGTGTAAACTATATGATATATTAATAATTTGTTGTAGTGTTGTGGTTTCTAGGTTTCATTATTTTCTGACGTTTTCTTGTTTAAATTTGATAAGGCACGCTGTAAATTGCATCCCGTTTTTAATTTTTTATGTAAATTGCGGTCCAAATATATTTTGTACATGCATAAATTGTGACCTGGGTATATTTTATGCATACGTAAATTGTGGCCTGGGTATATTTTATATATGCGTAAATTGGGCCTGGGTATAATAGTCTGCCTAAATAGTTTTCATTCATACGTGAATACGTTCAAAGCTTCTTTTGAAAAATCAATATTTTCCTTCTCATTTTTTAGACTTAGGACTGGCAATATAATTGTATAAATATTAGTATGATTAAAAATATTGGATTTACTTTTTTTTTTTTGTTTATAATTAAAAAATATATTATTAAAATTAAAGTTTAAAGTGTCTGCAAAAATGTATATAAATAAAAAATATATTATTAAAATTTGTAATTAAAAAACTGGTAAAAATTTGTAAGATAATTCCCGCATATAATCTAACCTAGTCATTTTTTTTTTTTGCTTCCAATTCATACATTTTTTCTTGTATTAATGTTTCTTTTTCAGTCATTTTCTTGCTTTTTATAGAAGCCGAGCATTGAGTAAATTTCGTTTTATCAACTTTACGTCTTGAATAGTTAAAAATTCGACATCACCATTTTTTAATTCAGAATGAATAATTTCAGCTTGGTAAACATATCGTTAACGGCTTTTCTTTTTAAATGTTTGTTAAGTTTTTATCGATTTATTATTTGTTTCGAAATTTTAAAATGACCATGATCTTTAAAACTATCTATACCATATTATTATCATTAAATTTCAAAAAATAATTACACGTTTTAACTATGCAACACCAACGTTGAATATTATTTTTTAGCAATTTGTAAAAACGAAATTTGAAACCATCAACTACTTTCAACATTTTATTCCTTTCACTTTTCATAACGTCTATTTTTATTAAATTGAAAAAAAATTTAAACTGTAAAGCAACGTAAAATCTCGTGCGTAAGATCTTCGATCAAATGCACACTGGCTGCTAATAATATTATATTAGTGAATATATTATTATTATCAATCAAAGATTAATACTTATCATTAAATTGTACAGCCGACCGGAAATTGGAATATCCCAGGCCACAATTTACATAGTATATGAATATGACTTTTTTTGGGGGGGGACGCAATTTACCGACTCCGGGGAAATTGTATCTTATTAATGGATATGTATGACACATATTTTATGTATTTTGTTTTTATATATATATATATATTTTATTATTATCAATAAATTAGTCGAGGCTTATCTGTACTACCAATGTGGACGATAAATATCGGCCGACAGGTAAAACTGGTGTTCACTAGTCCATTGGCTTTTATTCGATTCGTGATCTCATTACTGTTTCCAATAACTTAAATAAGAATTTTTTTAATTTTAATTTATATTTATGTGTAAAATAAATTCAATTTTATAAATCAAAGGGCTATATGTTGATTATTATGACTAAAAATGAAATTAATTTTACACCAATCACTTACATTTATACATTCATAAATACTTTAAGGATATATTACCAAACCATTATTTAGTCGGACTATTGAAAATGTACAAAACCTCATTTCAATGAAAGACAATTTATTTTCATATTTTGCACTAGACAGTTGTATTGGTGAATTTTATTATTATTTTATTTGTCTATTAACATAAGCTTACGTCACAAATTCATAATATGACCTTACCTTTCATTGCTAAACCGTTATCACTACTATTTTTCATTAAGATAATGTCATTCTAATTTTTACACAGTCGCATGAGTTTTCTTATCCTTTATCTTTTTGTCCCAAAAACCTTAATTCGTATAATATTTTATAATTGTACATTTAAATAATTGCTGTTTTATCTAATTTTCTATATTTACTCGTACTATCATTTTTGATCTTTATTTTTCTTATTTAGTCAATTTTATATTTATGTAAAATATTATGTTGTATAATATGTTTTTATTATTTTTCATTATTCAAGCAGTACTATATCTTTATTTTTAAAATAAGAGAAATTATATGCAAATATTTATGAAACAAAATGCAAGCATAGTGCTGCATACTTCTAAAATTTATTTAAGCTGGTAAACTTCTAATGTACATTTTTGCTACGTTTTCCGGGTCATTAAAACAGACTTTTAACATAGTTTGCCTTTGGATTACTCACAGATGTGCGCATAGTATTAAATTATTAAATAAAGATTTTGTTGACTTTACAATGGTGTTTAACAATTACTCAATGCAGATATTAAAATATGGTCCAATATTATATTTTACTGTTATCAATTATTATTAAAAAAAAATTGTATTTTACCAGTTTTTTAAACTGTTTTAATTGGTAGAGTTTTCTATTTATTTAAGCACATTATTAATACCTATATGTATTCTGAAATTATTTAATCATATCAAACACAGATGAATTGGACACAAAGCGTATGAACACATTTTAATATCTATCTTATATTCAAATAGGTTAGTTAAATATAATTGGCACAAAAAAAAATATTATTGAAAAATAAAATGTTATATATAATGTATTTAATAATTAAAATTCTACATTTTTACTGCTAAAATAAATTGTCAACTAAATTGTTTTTTCTAAATATTTGAAAGATTATAATATAAAAATAAATTATTGTTTTTTAGTATTAACCTTCTTAAAATTGAAAATATTTTTAAAATAAAATTTAAACTAGTATAACTAAACTTGCCTTTTTTGTTTAAAAAAATATCAGAAAAGGTTTTTTTTATTTAAAATTAAATTATATAGGTTTAAAACAATTAAAAGTTTTTTTAAAAGTTATAGTAATTTGTCAAAATTTAAAGATGTTAATTATTTCAATAATAGTACTTATTAACAAAGTTAATATTAGTCACATTGCGCTCGTTGTAAATGTCATTGTTTTTTTTTTTTTTTTTTTTTGCTGTAGTTTTTCTAAAAAAACTATTCATTCTATTTCATTTAAAAGCTAAAAAAAGTAAAATTAAGTTAAAGTAAAATTTGTTTTATTATATATCTACAATATTCAATCAATTTGTATAAAATATTTAAGACAAAAAAAAAAAATAAAATATATGAGTATAACGCGTCTAATCGAGTTTGTTGATTGTTAAAATCATTTTTAAGTAATTTTAATATTTTATACCAAATAAATAATATACTCTAAACATTCTAAACCTTTTATGTTGTGACATCATAAAATATAACAATTACTTTTTACGTATTTCTTTTGTTCTCAATAATTACATTTTAATGTTTACTAGAAATTAAAAAAAAATACCTATCATGTATTTTTTTTTTTGACAAATTTTTTTCTAACGTAATAAAAAAATATGATAATAATTATTATGTTTGATGTATATATTTTAATTTAGGTCTTTGTATCTGATTAAGGTATTAATATTGGGTTTAGAAAATTAAAGTAGTATTGAATACTGGTGATGATATATACCTTTTTTAATATAGAAATATTACCTATACATATATACCTACGGACTTGGTACTCCAATATCTTAATTTGGGTAATGGGTGTTTTGAATCATTTGGGTTATTATTTTTTATTAAAACTATTAGTGTAATTATTTATACCAATTTGATTGTTTTCGTTGCTATAATTTCAAAAATTATTTTAAAAGTGTTTTTTTCTGTAGTTTATTTTTTGTGTTATATTTTGTATCAAATGCCAATTTATACATCTAAACAATAATAAACGTTTAATTAAAACTAAAGGGTGTAAGAAATATTATTATATTGTTCATAGTTTTATTAAAATAATAACTAATAAATCAATTTTTAAAACTGTCATATTTATATTTTTGTTATAGTGTTTTTAATTTTTAGTTTTTATGATTAAAATGTAATTGTGTTGTATACTTTAACGGTATGAGATATCAAATATTAAATAAATTTGGGCCAAAGTTCTGGATAAAACCTATAAAAATATGCAGGAAACTATTTAAAAAAAAAAAATTAATTCCCTATAAAATACTTATCAATATAATGTATGTAAGTATTTTTTTTTGTTATTGAAAATCCTATGACTGACTAATTTAAAAGTGTACTTATCATTTTTTTTTTTTAATGTCCTACTCACAATTATCAAATAATATACTTCGGATCACTATGATCCCAGATATAAATTGATAATTGTTCAACTTATACTTTATTTTATTTTTTATTTTTAGATTCTGATCAGAGATTAGGCCAAAAATTGGTGTAATACAGATGTGTTTATTTTTTTATTAGCTTATTTAGACTGTGATCACGTTTTTAGATAAAAGGAGTGTTTTGAAACTTTCTGTAACGGTTTAATTTTGAACACAGACGTGAGGTGGTTCTTTTAAAAATAACTTTTTATATATTCTATCAGTTTTCGTGAAAACTCCAAAAAACTATATCAAATAACTGTGAAAAAAAACAGCAACATTTACGGTTTGAATTCAACATGAAATTAGAGGATTAGAAATAATAGCAATGTTTTTTTAATACAGAAAATAAAATCTTAAAAAGTATTCTATTTATTTTTTAATATGGCCTCATACGTAATTTATTAAAATATACAATATACTATTATATAGTTAATAGCAGTCATTCGTCATTTTTCATTTATTGGCATATACTCCTTAAGAATAAAAGTATGTTTGAAGTGTTTTCAAAAACTTGTTTTATTTTTATCTATTGCCATTATTGTTACCGATGTACATGTGATTTAACGATGGTTCAATTCTGTTTTTTTTTAATTTTTTTAATAATTAATAGGTTGTAATTATTATAAATAAACTAGAGAATTTTGGGGATAATCTCATTGTACCAGGTGCCTAGTTTGATGCTGATTTATAACTAATTATTACACCAAGTACCTGGTTTTTAAATAACACTACAATTAATATTTCATGTTTTAATTAATATCTATAATAATAATAATTTTTGTAATAAGTTAAAAATAGGTAATACATTTTTCGCTGTTACCAATTCCAGCTTAACGTGTTTGATGTACCTAATTGACATTAAAAACGAATACATTTATTCAATGTTAGGGATAACGTTTGTTTGATTATTAATATTATTTATCAGTGGGTAATAAATACTGTAACGATGATCGAATAATAACTAATAATATTCTGAGTTAATTCATGGAAAATTATTAATTTTTTATAGAATTTAAGTTTATTTTACATTATAATATTAAATATATACATATTCAAGATGTAATTTAATAAAATTGAAAGGTTGAATTCAACCTCCTATAATATGTGCCTACTTATGTATTATATACATACTACTAACAATTTAAAGTTTTATGAAATGGGTTGATTGTAAAACAAATTACCTATATACCTTTTTGGTAAACATTCGGTATTATTTTTGAGATGGTATCTGAACTTCAATTTAAATCATAATTAAAGATGTCAATCTAACCGAAACTGATTTTTCAGATTAATTCTTGAATTTAGTAACCAACTGTATTTGTTTATGAACTATTTTTCTGAAATTTCTATCTTGTAATCTTCGGTGAAGTAACACCTTTTTAAGGATATCAAATTTATATGCAACAATATTTCATTCTGTATCCTATTTCAAATGTTCCTTTATGACATTATGAATTGATTTCATATCCAATAACAACCGCAAAATCAAACTTTGTGCGGTGAAAATATTTTCATTGTTAAAACAAAAAAAATGAGCATATCAAATATATTATATCTTTGTTGGTAGGTTAAAATGCCATTTTCAGCGTGTGTATACATATATAGAAATTAGAAATATAATTATTAATTTTCTAAGTTTGTTTTCAGTCCAATATATTCATACATAATTTTTATATACTATTTTCCACAGGCGATCAAAGATAAATTTAAAATGTCCAATACTTAATGATATTTAAATCATTAGTAAAACATCATAACCACTAAAAATAGTACAATTTGATCTCATTATTCAGGTTTTAAAGAACTACAAGTATAATTTAACCAAATTCAACAACTAAATATTTTTGAACACAATTAATGGAATCTCTGAATATAAAATTACATTATAAAATAAATTGAAAATAAATGATTTGAAAAGTTGTATAGATTTGTTGAAATTTTCAAAATTCTATAAAAATAATAAATAAGTTTTAGATGAGGCATAACCTTAATAATGGGTTTAATAACTTTTCCCCAACAATTTAAATTCTCAAATTAAACACTTTTCTATTAAAATAAGCAGTATTGATTTATGCTGTAACAATGGACACAATGTTATAACTGTTTTAATAAAAAACATAGTTTTTATTTATTTTCAAAAAAAAAAAAAATGTGTGATAGCCATTTTGTAGAATTTACTTGTCTTAAATGTTGACGTTTCAACATTATAATTTCATTAACTTCATAATTTAAAATATTTTTTTTTTTTTAATTTTGAGAAATACATTTTCTAGAAAAACAATAATTATAATGATTAAATAATTCTTATTAGAAAACGAGACAAAATAATATAAAAACATTAAATTATAAACTATGTTAAATAATTCGTAATTTTTCTTAAAACTAAAAAGAAAATGATTAAAAATAATAGGATTATTGAAAATAAAATGTTGAAACGTAAATTTTTTCAAAAAAAAAATAACTTTATAAAATGGTTATTTTCAATTTTTTTAAAAACTTTTTGATTAATAACACTAAATATTTATAGTCTTTGTTCCTATAAGCCTTATAACAAAAACAGAATTATGATATCTTTATTATTTTAGGAGATATTAGAATTGGTGAATAGGACAACAAAATGATTCTTTTAAAGGACAACATTTATTATATCGAAAAGTATTACTGTTTTTGAAAACATTTATTTTTGGATTCATTACAAAACGACATTTCTAGCTTTATGTTAGTTTTGTATTTTGTTGAATGTCAATATACATTTTTATATTTAATGTCTCAAAGGAAAATATTTTTTCTGAGAATTTGTATGACGTGTAAGAATCGAATTTTAAATGTTTAATTGATAAATAATAAATAGGTAAAAGGTACCTATTTAAAGTTGATGAACGGAGAAGTAGACTATCATTTTTGAGTCATGTGACAAATGACAATCATCTTTACTCCAGACATACTCACTTAAATGCAATATTCTTAGAAATATATTTTGCTTTAAAATGTCGAATGAAAAAATAGTATTCAAATGGTAAAAAACCCCAATGAATTGTAATGACAAAAAATACAATTTTTTTTCAAAAATGTTATTTTCTGATGAAGTTAAATACTTAATATTATAAACAATTTTAAAATTAAATATTTTTCGATATAATGAATGTTATCTGTAAAAATAACCACCTAGAATTTACATTTTGCTTAGATGAAATGCAAATTATTTCTATGTGCATTTAAAATACGAATTTCCTCGCGCGACTGTCATGTGTTTCGACACAATGTTATTACGTTTTAGTTTGAATAAATTATACATAAGGCTGACGATGTGACCCAGTCATAGTATAATATTCATGTGAAAGTTTAAGTTTGATACTATGTTCACTATAGAAGTTAAGAATTATCGTTAAATATTTTACATTTACATGACATTGAATTAATTGAATTATGTTCGGAATAACAATGATACTAATATAATAATGATCAATCAATGTATTTTTTTTTTTTAATTTTATTATGCATTAGTTCATACGTGAGTCGTAATGCATAATATTATTGAATTGATAAATTTCAATTAGTTGTAAAATAAATTGTTGTGATAATAAATCCAGTATTTGAGTTTATCATGCCTAGACAACTAGACACCTTAGACAATTTATGCCACTTGAATACTTGATCGATTTTAATTATATTTTAAACTGGCGCATATAAAATATAACTGATAGGTGATCAAGTATATGAAGTTTACATTGTAATGTTTATTTTCAACATATGAGGAAATAGTGTAAAACTATATAGTTATAACGTATACCATTCATATTTTAAATGTATAATTTACATTTAGATTGCAATTTAAAATTTGATGTTTCTACTAGTTATATTATACTAGTGATAAACTTTAACACTGTAAGTTTCTGTGTTCATGCTGTGTCATGTTTAAATTATGCTTGAGAATATAAGGTGGTAGTTAATAATTTGTTTTAAATTAAAGATCGTGTATGATACCATAAATTCATATGTTTTATAGGGCCTAAAATGTGTCTATTTTCAAGTATGTAAACACTTGGGTTTGCGTTTATTATCTTCCTTAGAATGCTACATACATAAATTACAATATAACTAAACTAGAACGAAAAGGGCTCGTATCTTATACGACCTAATATTAAAAAAAAAAAAAAAATAGAGAACTATTACTTGATTATACAGTTTACATAAATATTAAAAAGTTATAGTTAAGTAGTATTGTAAAATCTTCAAACAGCCTAAAATGTTTACGAGTCACAATTATCAAAACATTAACAGATGCTAGTAAATCGTAACTATAGTGTTATTAATAGTAAAATGTGGGTATACATGATTACTTTAATTTATAATTAAATAATCAACATTGAACATACTAACACAGTTATGAGATATATCTAAATTATACCAATGTACCTAAAATGCATACTAAACACATTAATCTTTCATAGATTCTGAATTATAAGTCTAAACTATTTTAGGCTGTGATGTGTTAAATTACATAATTAATTTCATTTTCACGGTTAAATTATAGTTACATTTTTATTGGTTTTAAAATAAGGTTTTTTTTTTGTTGTACAATTGTAATTTTTCATAAATATTCTCTCAGATAGAAAAGTTTCTTTCCTATACTTATCGATCGGAAACCAAATATTGTCAGTATTTTTAAGAGGTTGTTTTTAGATTTTTTAATAAGGTTTTTCCAAGCGCAGTGCAGGAATGTCAACAAGCGTGTTTTTAAACGAAGCACATATAAAATTGTTTTTTTGAATGCGGTGATTTGTTATTAGTTTTAAATTTAATATTACTGTACATATATCAGACTATACCAAGATGAGACGAATGCACAATACCTGTTTTTTTTTTATCTAGTCCAGATGATTTTTTACATTATAATATATACGCACGAATAACACTAATTTACAAAGTATTTTAAGTAGTTGTTAAAATATATAGTACCTACTACCGTATGAAAATATGATAATTGTATTTTTAACACAACAAGAAATTTAAGCAAACTAAAAAATTCTTGGTTTTAAAATAGTATATTTATTTTTTCAAATTAGTCTTTTAAACGTATAAACGTTCTTCAATAGTTTAAAAATGTAATCTTATTATCGATTTAAAATTAGAACGATTTGGCGTAATACTCTAATTTGCAGTAATGGATTTTTGTCCATTGTTTTGTCAGAAAACAATATTATAGTTGTAGAAGTGTCTTAAAAGTTTCATACAGTCATAAATTTGTCATTAAAAATTAAACAAAAATAATTATCATTGTATTGAAAATATAAAAATTAAATAGGTAGTTAATATTTTTTATTGTTAAAAATAGTGCAAAAAATGTATACTCCTAATTTAAACTAATAACATTATATGATCTTCTAATTTAGCATAAACAAGTTTATTGCATTATATACTATATATTAAAATGTATTTACTACTTTTACTAATATGATAAAGCAAAATACCTTCAATTTTATTTATGATAAATATTTTTTTGTCCAATATAGTCTGGAAGTGAAGGATTATAATATGGTAAATACGCCGATGATTCAATAGTCTGCAAACAACAATCCAAACTCGTATAATTTTAATAAAAAAAACCGACAAAGTAAATGATATAATGAATTATATTTAATTGATATTTGCTAACCTAACACTTAATACCAAAATTAATGAAAGCAAATAAATCATCTTTCAAATCTTAAGAAAGATATACATTTATACAAACATAATACGCATATTCAGTTCGTTTTTGACTTCCGACCGAGCAACAAGCGTGTTCCTTTATCGTGCCTATATTTTTATCTTCCTATAGACAACACGGTATGGGACTTAATCGGTAATATGTCTATATCTTATTTACGTAATAAACTGTTTATCAAAAAATAATACTATAATATACACATTACATATTATAACGATGAACACTCATTATGAGCAATAGCCTATTAAATATACAGCATACCACCATGCATAAAGACCCCACCAAGTTATCACTTAACAAAAAACCTATAGCTTTCAACAGACTAGCCTCATAAAATGCTAAACCCACAACAATATCTCCACAATACTAGCCTTCTCAATAAACCACTAATTAATCGATCCTCACCTCAAAAGTCCCTAAAGACAACATGCACGTCAAAAGCGTCGCGGAAACGACAGCCAATTCTATAATTCCTAAAATGAACCAACCCATAGTTCTCAATTCATTAGATGGCATCATACAAATTCAATATATCATTGCACTCAATCAAATAACTGACGTCGCGATGAAATCTCTACGTCACGTATATCTAATAACAGGTTTTGTATATTTCTTAAAAACTAACAAATAACTAATGACATAATTAAAAATCACTCAGCCATATACATTGATAATATCGAAATACCGATACGCAAATTAATTAATCCATCCAAACATATTATCCTATCGAACGTCTATCCCGCTATTCCGAACAATACCATCCCTGACGAGCTTGTGAATCTCGGCATAAAAATAACATCTCCAATCACTGCGCTTAAGATCGGCTTCCAACTAGATAAATTTGCGCACATTACAAGTTTTTGAAGACAGCTCTACGTAAACCCTGATGACTTCTCAAAACTTCCCGGATCGATTTCAATCACTTCAGAAAATATCACATACCGTACATTTATTACCGATGACATTATAACTTACTTCCTATGTAAAAAACAGGTCATGAATCATCCTCGTGTAAGACGACTAACTCATTTTCTCACGAAAATATGGATACCTCAAACGAGCGCATATCCATAAATACCATATCCCATCAAATCACTAAAAAAAAAACCCAAATAAAAACCAGATTACCAACCAAAGTAAAACGACAAATACACACATTAGTGACCCACTAATATCTAAAAATATTGGCTGTATCCGACTTGGGTCCCAAATTAAAATTATTACACTAGTTAGGTCCGAGGTTATTACAGGTACTACAATAGTTGGGTCCGGAATTTTTTTAGGTACTACACAAGATGGGTCCCTAATTTTTTTTAAATGTTTTTTACAGTTTTTTTTTTTAGTTTCCTTGTTATTAAAAATATAAATGATTAAAATTTTAGGTAATAATAAATGGTAATAATATGCAGGTACTATATCAAGAAAAAATATTAAAAATGTTATAAATCAAATATTGTATAATAGAAACAAAAATAAAATATTGTTTAAAAAAATCACATAAGTGTTTGTAAAAATGTATGACATTAATTTTGCAAAATTAAATCAATTAATTATTCCATATTTTTCATTAATTTTGTCATTTATACATTTTTCTTTTAACAAAACACATTTTTTTTTTTTTTTTTACAATAATTCTGAGCTTTTCATTTTAATATATCTGTCGATTTGAATGTTTTTAAAACTTCTAAGAATTGATAAATATTTGAATGAGTTGTGTAAAACATAGAATTAAAATGTGAATGAAATAACTCACAGGAATTTGTGGTTCTCATTGTCGATGCATGAAATTTTGACCAAATTCTTGGTGGCGGCACAAATCCGGCAGCATTATCGTAATTCCGGATATGGGATAGTTTATTGAAGTTTATCAAAAATTATTAAATATTGTCTAATAATATACTATCTGTTTATTAGCAATAACTCCTACAATGTTACCTTTCAATATCTATACGAGAAACAAAGTGATATATTTACATTATACTTATACATATCAATGTGGCATTACAGATAATTTTAATGGTATCGAATGGAAGTAGACATCAGAGTATCATATTGTATTTTTTTAGGTAATTGAGCACCGACATATTTCATACAGAAAAATACCAAAAAAATAATAGCTAATAGTGAGTTATGAGAATTTTTAATATTTTTTCGTTTGGATTGTATATTTACTTAAAATACATTGTTACTTACTTAAAATAATTCCGGACTCAACTAGTATAGTATCTGAAAACATCCCGAATCCAACTAGTGTAGTATCTGCGATTAGTACTCGAGACCCAATTCGGATGGACCAAAAATATTGTCACCCCAAAAGATAATCTAGCCATAAATACCTCATTCCACCAAACCATTGAGAAGACCCTAAATAATAGCGAGACGGCTAATCAAAGCGAGACATCGTTCGCTGATTCACTTTTAGCTGAGATATGGATACCTCAAACAAAAATCCAGCTAAAATTCACGCACACACATTGGACTAATAAGAACCCCAAGTTAATCTCAAAAAACTAGAACCAGAAACTATACGCCCTTCATCACCACTTTCTCTTAAAACATCTCCTATCAATATGAAAACACATGAATCTCCATTTACCATAAACAAATTTAAAAAAGATAAAACTTCTAAAATCCTATCTAGATCTTCCTCCTCCACACGTAGCACTACTGATAAACTATATGAACAACTCGAAATAGTATCTAAAACCATTTCCAAAATAAACACCCATCAATCTATAATGACGCTCTTAAATATGTAATTGAACATTTTTCAAACAAAAATATTAACATACCACGACTTATGTGAATGCAGGTAATCTACTTAAATTAATAGAACAAATAAGATCCATATTAACAGACCGCAGTATAAAAACTAAAATCACTAAATTATCCAACTTCCTTTTTGAATACTAAGCCCATCAAAAAACTAACTTTTAAAAAAAACACCACCCCCAAGACTTCAGTCATTCAATGGAATATCAACGGTTTCTATAAACGTTCTGTCGGCCAACACTCAATCTGTCGTGTATGAACACTTACGTTAAACCATCGATAACCATGTAGAAGCAGGAGAGCGGACTGTATATTTTAAGTAGGTTCAAATCTTACACGTATCTTACACAAATAAATAATAGTGGTCGACACAGGCGGTCGAATACACGAATCGTGAGCACTACGCACGGCGCGATACGAGAGCACAGGCAGCTCAAAAATAAAACACGTGGGAATGTGGGTGATTATTGCTCGAGGTCGCACAACGAAAATCGGACAGGCGACGGACACAAATAAATAGAATTAAAGCAATTAAAGCCGTGGTTTTCGGCACGTAACGGTCGGAACTCGAATTGTGAGCACAAGGACGTGCGCGACGAATTGATGAATGCGAGGGTACACGGAACAACTAAAAATGGTGGTGTTAACGGTGACGGCGTACTGGATCGCAACAGTAAAGGTATACGGATGAAAACCGACGAATTGCCAAGACAACTGAGTAACAACAACGTCTGTGGCGGGTACCAATAGCTGGAGGCTCGACTGTGGAGAAATCGTCCCCTCTCCGGGGGTACAAAGATTGACTTCGCATCAGGTTGGCAGCGCGCTCCAGCATGGCAAACTTTGAGACACGGGATGAAATGGTCACGTCACGCAAAATTCAAATAATGGATTTTGTATCCAACAGATACTTCAAAAATAAAAATAAATTAAACATTGATTAAACATTCATTCTACTATACAGTAACGATCTAACTAAACACAATGTTTCGAATGGAAACTTCTTTGCAATTGATTTAACAATTACGAATATTAACTCTATAACATAAGATTAATAAGTACTCACTGCATATAGCGATAACGATCACTAGCCTATAGGGATTCGATATCATAACCATTTTAATTCAAAAACCCTCCGCAAAATGGAGTCTTAAAAATGCAATCTGGGATCTCTTTTCAGAAAAAAATTGAATATGAACTAAACCCAACACTCATTTAATTTAAATACAAATGTTAAAAAATTTAAAATAGACTCAATAGTTACAAAATTCACAGACATCATTTTAGAAGCAGCTAACTTATCAATCGAACTAAAAATATACCAAAACACAAAAAAAAACTGTTCCATGATGGAATAAAAAATGTCAAGAGGCTATTAAAACTTACAAAAAAAATCCTTAATTAATATAAAAAATATAGATCACATACAGTTAAAAAACAAAGCTATGGCACGTTTTATCATAAAAAAAAAGCAAAACTCCATCTTGGCAAAACTTTACTTCAACTATAAAACACAAAATTCCTTCAAATATCATATGGAAAAAAATTAATTCCATTAGAAGCAACCATTACAACTTCATCCTGACATTATTCTATACAATCGCACACGTTTTCCATAAAAACAATATTGATGAGAACTACAACTTCGACTTCATCATCCTCTGGAAACTCTTTCCCAACATTCCTGTACCATCTTTCAGTCAGAATAATAAAAATTTCAACAAATACTTTAATATATCAGAACTACTTACAGCACTGCAAAACTGCAATAGTAAAGCCCTGGGCCTGTTAATATTTCCTACATTTTTATAAAAATCTTTCACCAATAAGGCTAAAAACTCTCTTCCAAATGTACAATACCATATGGACCCAGAGGATTTTTCCAAACCAATGGCACATCGTAAATATAATATCCATCCCAAACCTAATAAAAAGAAATTCGACATCGAAAACTACAGACCGATATTATTGATTAGTAATCTAAGCAAACTTATTGGAAAATTAATAAACAAACACTTAATTTGGATCCTAGAATCATTCAAATTTTTTTCTAAAGAACAAATGTGGCTTTAGAAAAAAACACTCAATAGTAGACTTTTGTCTACGTTACACATGGACATTTGCTCAGCGTTCAAACGCAATGAACACCTTATCACAATAGCGTTGGATATTTCTAAAGCATACGACACTGTCTGGATAAAAAGAATACTAACAATACCCTAATCATAGAAAATTAACGGCAATCTCCTCAACTTTATAAAAACTTCCTAGCAGACCAAAAATTTAGTGTAAAAATTTACGATAAGATCTCATCAACACACATTGAAAATATGTTCCCAAAAGGGTCTGTACTCAGTATTACACTTTTTTTAGGAGCCATAAATGACATAGATATGAAAAAAACCAACCCAACCTTGTAAAATGTATTCTCTTCGCTGACGACTACAACATTTATTGCAATGGATTACAAATCAAAACAACCACCTATTTTCTTTAACAAGCACTTGACTCTCTTTCTAAATGGTCTTCAGTAACCCGTTTTCAGCTTTTCTCCCAACAATACTCAGTGTATTATCTTTAATAAGAAAAAAAATGATCCCCAACCAACAATAAACTTCTTGAATACAAAACTTTCTTTTGCAAACAGTATCCGTATTCTTGGCCTCGCTTTCGACAGCAAACTTAACTGGCAACTGCACCTGAAAAAACTAAAAACTGATTATCAATCAAGATTAAAGACAATCAAAACACTTGGAAATAATTCTTGGGGATCTGATACAAAGAGCCTCATCACAATCTATAAAGCACTCATACAATTTTCATCAATTGATTATAGAGATATCTACAATTCAACAAAAAAAAAAAGACTTAAATACTCTGAATCCTACCCACAACGAAGGTATACGTTTCGCTATAAGAGCCTTCATGACGAGCCCTGTTAATAGTATACTCTTTCACGCAAGAGAACCCCCTCCCCTAAAATACAGACGCCAAAGTCACACTCTAAAATATGTAACTAAAATTAAGAATCTGACTGATCACATCATCAAAAATATCATCTACAACTCTACCCACCAATCTATTGTCCTCCCAAAGCGCAATATTCGAAAACTTTAAAATAATTAATAAAAACCTTGATCTCCAATCACAATCACTAAGCAAAATTCGGCCATCTCTCCTTCCTTGATTCTGGTCACCAGAAATCAATACCCAACTAACCAAATACTGCAAACATTATACAGACAATTTAATTATATGCAACCATTTTTTTGAAAATAATATCTCAATAATACCTAGAATATTCACATGTATACACCGACGCTTCCAAAAATAAAAACGGCGCGGGTTTTTCAGTAATCACAAATCATGAAAACCATCTTTTCCAACTACTACCCTGCTTCAGTATATATACAGCTGAAACCTATGCTATATATGAAGCATTTTAAATCATCTTATCTTCTAATATAATAAACAGCAACATCATTATCAACGACTCATTAACGCCCTTTCATTAATCTCAAATCCCTATCCAAAAAATGAGTTTATCTAACACATTCAGAAATTAATATCGAAAATAAAAACCCAATATATGGTACCCTCATATATTGGGACACCTGGAAACGATATGGCAGACATAACAACCTATGAAGCTATCTTATCTCCACTATCCATAAAAATTAATATATCATCCTCGTTCGAAACATTTAACATAATTCATAACAAAATAATGGAAGAATGGCAGAGATTTTGGGAAAATATACCACTCTCCAACAATTTGAGAAATGAAAAACTGTTTTTAAAACAACTAAATTATCCTCCTGACATAAAAAGAAGAAAGGAAATAACTATTACCCGAGCTAAAATAGACCGTTCTCACTTAACACGTACATACCACATCAGGAAGGAACCAGTTCCAGTATGTGACACCTGTAATGCAACTCTAACAATAGAACATATATTCATCAACTGTCCCAAACACGCCGATGTACGCAAGATCCTCAACAACCCTAACATACTTTACCAAGCCCTCAACAAAGAGAACACCGTTGAAATCGGTAGAAATTTTCCGCAATATAAACCTTAATCATAAACTGTAAATAACTTTTCAATACTAGTATTAGGTTCTAATGTACATTCATACCTCCATGTTTAAATATTAAGATATGCATGTTAAAAACAAATGTTGTTCTTTACCAAATAATATTAACAAAATATATACATATTGCATATACTCATAGATACATTTTTATTAATATGTTTTTTTTTCAAATGAATCTTTAGTAAATCAAATCACATTATAGCAACAGTTATGATAAAAATAATATAAACAACAGTAGACAAATAGTATAAAATACAAACATTTAAATTTTGATAGTAATTTGTATGACAAGATAAAAATTAAAAAACACAATATGTTAGTGATTAAAGTAAAATAAGGTAAGCATGTTGATATAGATGTTATTAATATTGATAATTAGATTTTTTATTTCAGGTAATTTATCTGCTAAAATTTACGTAAATTGTACAAAGGTTTTTTTTCTGGGTAAATTATTTTTCATTATTTAAATTTTTTTACAAGCGTAGTAGATAACTATTATTTAGGTACTATTTATATAGGTAGTCTTTACGAATATTCGACTATGTATAAAGGCATACTGTATTTAGTCCAGTTAGATATTTTGAAAAGGTAAACACTGTATTAAACATACGTGGTAAATATTATCGTTACTTATTTTCACAGTTAGAATTTTAAAATATATTTAGTATAGGTAGTTAAATACTTAAAAATACATACATTTTATTATTATCTTAATTTTTTATTGTTTTTATTGTTTTATTCTAATAAACTTTATAAATTAAAAAAGATGAAATTGTATGTTAATATTGAAGTTATAATGTTTTATACAGGTTAATTTTTTTATTTTATGAATAATTTACTGTTTCAAAAAACGCAATAGTATTTCTAATACCTATATGCAATGATTATTGATATTAGTTTTTTTTCCTATGAACAATTTTAAAAATAGGTTATTGAATAGGTAGTAAAAATGAAAATAATATTCGTTATACTTTTAGTATACATATTTAGTAAAAGTTTGAGAAAGTAAGAAACTAAATGCGTATCATATATCATTTGAAAATAAAAAAATAAACAACTACAACTAAAAAAAAAGTTTATAAAACATTTACTGATTTTCAATATTTGATTTGCCTATATTTTACTGGTAAATTCCACATATTTGCAATAGGAGTCAAGGCTTACATCGAAATTACTCAAAGAGAAAAAAATATTTATCCTACTTTCAGTTAATTCCGTAAGACTAAAAATATCGTAAATAGAAGTTTTTTTTTTATTGCGTGTTTATAAAATAATTTGTATACACACCTGCTGTACAGCTTAATAATACAGAAATTGGTATAAATACGTAATATATTAATATTCTACACAGTTTTGTATTTTATACTATAGATTTTATTTTTCTCTTGAATAATTTAATGTCCGTCCTCTGCTATAACTAATTATTTCAACTAAGTGCGTCTGATACCCACCGTTAACTGTCAAGTAATTTATTTTCTAAGAAAATAATCCTCAATCATTTTTGTAAAATATTATGCATACTTTTTTTTTGCTCTAATCGAATAATGTATAGACTATAATCTAAACGTTATTCAACTATCTGCTAATTTTTGATATCATTTAGAAAATTTAATATGTCAATTTGATCATAAAAAGTGCCTTTAATATGTTATAAACAATTTAAATTATATTTGAATATGAATGTATTAACTATTTTAATATAATAATTAAAAAAAATAGTTTAGAACTAATTCATTTAAATTACATATTTATATAAAAGTTTGCATTAGTTTTTATATAAATTTAGTAATAAAACTTTCAACATTTAATAAAATTATATATGTACGAGTATAATATATAAGTAATGATTTATTATTATTCACTTACTTTCTAGCTCTTTTAAGCATTTAATATTATTACACTATCGCTATTACAGTATTTCCTAATAACCTAATTTTAAATAAAAATATTCATAAAACCTAATTTTTTCTGATAGAATATTTTTTTGATCAGCTAATTTCGTTAGCTATAATTTTAACGTTTTTGAAATAGTTTACAATTTACCAAAGCATAACTTCGTTACTTGTTCATCGTCCCGCTTGAAATTATATGATTTAAGTTTTTTTAACAATAATTTATAATAATTATACAACTAAAGTTTCAATTTCTAATATCAGTAAACCTCTAAGTTTTGTATAAATTAAGTTATATCTTATTATAGAATGTAGATTGATAATTCAATTTTAAAACAAATAATCTGCTAGCTCAAACAAAAATTGTTATTAACATTGGTAAATATTTTGGATTTTTAAATATTTATTAACTTATATTACTTTATTTTTAAACTGTTAATGACTGTTCATTTCGTAATATTACCTTATACACTGCGAAATTGTAAATTTATTTTTTTTAACATCTTTTTATTCATTTTATTCGTGTGATTTCCCCAAAGACTTACACTCTGATCACACAGAAATAGAAAACTCAAGGACGTTTATTTGTGTTAATAATGCTGTGTAAATTATTGCTTTTTTTCAAAAGAATGATCTCTCGAACATAGTATACGTCGTGTAAGTTATACAAGTGCGTTGTATCTATTACTTTGTACAATTATTTAAGAATGACGAATAATATAACATATATCATATTATTATGATTCTAATTAAAAAATATGTCTCTAATTCTAAGAAGAAAACATTGATTTTATTTATAATATTAATTAATTATACTCATTAGAATAAAAATGAACAATATTCAGAAATATACACGAATTAGATAGTATATTGCACACAAATTAAAATTTAAGTTGATAATTATTATAACACAGTAAGTATTCATCTGACTTCGTTGATGTTAAAAATTTCATGTTTATATTTTAATTATGAATAAAATGTAATTTTTTATTTTTTGCAACTAATTTTTAAAAAACGAACGTACCTAATTTTAAAACTGTTAAGTTTTTATTGAAATAAGACACAAATGTAAGTATGGACCAAAAAAGTTATTTATAATTATAAATATTCAAGTTAGGATAAGTATGAAAGATTTGTTTAATATATCAAAATAATTTAAACATTTTCTGAACAGTTATAAGTACTTATAACCTATAATTATTATCACACATGCAATACATTATTAATAAATGTGTATATTTAAAATACCATCTTGATTAAATTAAGACGTATATGCACAGATATAATATAAAGAAAGAGTTTATATTATCAAATGAACAATTGTGATGAATGATTTTATATTTTATAGCAATGATAAATTTATACAATTTTGATAAATTGTATTTGAAAAACGATTTTTAGGGTGACTTCAGTTTTCAGAAATCTTCTAAAAATTAATATTTGATATCAAACATGAATGGACAGTTTTTCTAAATATTCTGAATGAATTCTCTTGAATTCTAAAAATTTCGTATTTAATCATTCTGTTTGATTTCCATGCCTTAAAGGTGGTGCATTAATCGGTTTGAGGAATTATTCTGTATCTAAAACAAATTCATAATTATTATTTCTGTGATGGTTGACACTTGGAATCTAGTTTGGTATTTTTTTTTTCAATATTCTGATTATCAGTATTTAAACATTGCCCTTACTACACGTGTTAAAAGTTTTAGGTACTTACAAAATTAAATAAGTTGCGAAAATATATTTAAATTGATCATATTATATTAGTTTAACAATATATAATATAATATCAGCATAATTTATTATTATCTTTATATTTACCGAATATATAGGGTATTTGTAAATGCATATTAAATGATTAATTCTTCAATAATAATTTCTGTATTATTGGTTTAATAAAATTTTTCATTTATATTCGTTAAAAAATGTATTTGCATATATATTATTTATCTATAAAAATATCTTTATGGCAACCACATTGAATTGCAAAACTTTTATTTTCTTCAATTTTTATTTTTTATTATTACATTCAAAATCGAAGTAACTATAATATGTTTATGCATATAAATATTTCAAAAGAAATATTTATTAAGAATATAAATGAATCAGTGTTCAAAACTTTTGATTTGCATAATTTATTTGCGTATAAATTATAAATAATTTATAATTAAAATGTATAAAAAATAATAACTGTGATTAAAAATTGTAGCTATAGATGCATCTAATCACGACACTTATTATAATACCATGGTTATTGTAAGTAGTTAATAGAATTTTGTGATATGGTTTTAGTTTACTCCCAATAACAAATAAAGTTGTATGTATAATAATATGATCTAGTAAAAAAATATTAAACTTATACAAATTTATTAAACACCGAGTCCGGCTTATACCTTGAATTATTATATATATTGCAAGATTTTAATAATTAAATTGTACTTCATAAACAGTGATGAATAGAAGTATTTACGTATTAAACTTCCCAAAATATTTAATCATCACTGACAAATACTGAAATACATTGCGATGTTGAGTTGTTTTCGAACTATGCAGTTATGTGGTGCCTAGGGAAGCGCTAGCATTTGACAGATGGTTGCTCGAGTACAATGTCGGATTTAGAGGTTGATTTCGAAAGAAATTTTATAAGATGTTGTTAGATTTTATTGATGGATGTGTTGCAAAGGCATATACAAAACTTTATTACATGGTTTATTGCTTGGAGATGTCTCGTGAAGGGCTTTGGTACCCTTGCCGTATTATTATATGACGCTTACATAGTAGTTTATGCATTTCTTGCATTGGTCTTAACTCTTGAGAGCATTAAACCAAATTACTATTTACTAAATATATAGATATTATACAACAAATGAAAATTAAATGAAAAGTAATGTTTTTTCATTATAATTTTTTTTGTGTTCGGAAGAAATAAAATTCGTTCTGTGACGACTCCTTCTTGATATCGCCACATCTTCTCGTTTAGTCTTATCAATCTAACAGTATCTTCCTATTATATGCCACCGATGTAGAGCTTGCCCTCTCCTCAATCAAAATTTTTGCATTTCATCACTGTTGCAGACTGTAGCTATTATTTATAAATTAGGTATCTAGGAATGGTAAATTTATTATGTTTTTATTAATAAAAAATAAATAATAATAATAACATTACTACTATTGCAGTATTATTACTACTACATCTACCATAATAATTCGCAATAAGAAATAAAAAATGAATTTAATTCAGACACAAAAGTAACATACTTTTGCTAAAAATAGCAATTATAATAACTAGAAAACCTTATATGTAGGTAATACGTATGTTATTATTCAATAACTAATTTGTTAGTTTCTAAGAATCGCATGCTTACAAGAATGATTTTTGAGTCATTATTATTATTATTTTTTAATATTACACGGATAGTTATGGATTTTTTACTTTAATAATAATAGTACCTGTGTTATACATAATTTAAATAATATAACAGCCAATTGGCATTTAATCAATACTTTATTTTTTAAGTTTTTAAACTATATTCCATGTAATATATTTTTGTATGTTGTCTAAAAATGTAGAATAGGCGAGCCTAGGTACTTAATGTTTGATAAATAAAAGGTTTTTGATCAATTTAATTTAACTGAACAATTTGTATTATTTAATTCATAAAAATTATCAAACTGTTTGTTTTAATAATAAACTGACTAGAAAGTTTTTGCTTATCAACATCTGATTTCCAACAAAATCAATATTTCTATATAACACGGCTTATTAAACAATCATATTATTACATAATATAGTATTATATCATAAAGTACACTTCCATGAAAAAAAAAATGAATTACAAATAACAAGCATTATAAAAAAAATGAGTCTAGACGTAATATGAGTGACTACAAAATGCAATTTAGACTTTATGAAGAACTCGTGGCATTAAAACATATACATAGCTTGATATATACTTTTATAAAAATTGTGATTGTTCGAATATTATAATCACGGATAAGAAGAGTATTTCAGTTATCTCGCATTAACTGTAACTATTTACTCATACCTATAATATTGTTAATGCAGGTATTTAAAAAATATGAACAATTAGGATGAATTCTAGATTTAAGGGGGAAATGGTAATTTAATATATGGCACGTTTAAAGTACAACTATCCGATACGTTTATAATTAAAATATGTTTTCTATCTAGATTTCAAACATAACATTCAAAATTAATGCCAATGTAAAAAAATATATACTTACAAAAAACAGACATTAAAATTACCGTAAAAAATGTTCATCGCATATTTTCTTCGCTTTAAATTCAGTAAAATATGTTTTGGTTATTAAAATTATTATAAATTATGAAGTGATATAAAATTACTGTGAAAAACTATAATACCACTACGCAAACGATGTCGGTAAAAAACGAGTCTGTACAATAATTAATACGGTCTGAATCGATTGTGAAAATATTTAAATATTTTAGTTCCATTAGCTCTAAGTGTAATAATATTATTATACTCGTTCCGGTTGTAGTAAATAATAATATTGTTCTGTCGAGTCAACAATAATAATATTAATATTAACATAATACTAATACGAGGTAGGTAGGTATAATATAAATAGTATTATACCTGCACGATAAAAGTCGTTGACGACACCGATGCATCGAAATTGCCTAAACACCGCGCCGTGTCATGAGCTTTATGACGAATAAAATATAATAATAATATTAACACATCCATTGAATATTATTATTATTATTTTTATTACTTTTTATTAATCTCGATTAACATCCGTTACAATGGCTATAATTATCTATATATAGTTATATGACTAATTTAATATATTTCGTTTTTTTATCTATAATACCACAATTTTGTACCTATTTTTTAAGTGTTATTACTTTATTAGATTTTACAGATTTGATTTGTTTTTTTAAAAAAATATCATTTGTTTTATGAGTTATCTGTGTTTCGTCCAAGTGCTATGAGTCAAGTGTGTTTGGTATGTTGTAACTGGCGAGGTCGTATATTGGTGAATTAGCGGAATTCTGTTATAATTTGTTCGAGACCGTTCTACAAGTTTATTTTTTTACATATCAGTTGGCTATTTTTAGCCATTAGGTATCAATGAGTTAGTCTCGTGTGACCAAAACATATTATTGTTTTTAATGTTCTATTTAATTCAGGATTTTTCCATTCAATGGTATTATTGCTTTCGATTTCCCTTAGTTTTGAATTCTGTATTTGCCAGCAGGTTTGCAAATTTTTACTTTGCCATTTGACTTTAATCAACTCTTTCATTTCTTTTTCATTTATTTAAATTTTTATGTCTTCGGAGGCTGTAATTATATTCTAAGACCAACGTGTTGTTTACGCGGATTCTACCGATTTTTCGTCTTTCTGTGTCATTGTGACCGGGCATCTAAATGAAGGTATAATAATTATTTCCATGATATATTTTTCGAGTGTTTTTCCCCGAATCGTATTGTTATCGTCGTCGTCATAGTATATCGCGTATTATTCGTTATAATGTAATTTCTTTTAAGTAAAATTTTATAAGTTATTCTCGTATTTAAGAACAATTATTAAAGTTGTATATACATAATATGTATATTAATTTATACAATATAAACAATAAAACATATTGTTTAACTGCGTCGAAAACGTGGCACACCGTAGAGTTTAACAACGGTGTGTTCGATAAATATCACAAATAATCGCGCCTAACAATGAAACACGTCTTAAAATATATAATTTTATCCGCGCGCGTTAATACGCGAGTCTTTTGAAACACATTTTCCGTGCGTACAGAGTCTATCGCAGTATATTGTTTAACGCGTACAATAAACTCTACATCACTTTTTGGGCGGCTTTTGTCGTCGCCGACGACTGTGTACAAACGCACCCACACCGTTCGATAAGCAATAATAGATTCCTATTCGACCGGGAACAGAGTGTTAATAACGTCAACGTATTAATTCATACGGCGCTCGCTGTATTAATCGAATACGATTTGTTCGCCGTGTGTCTCATAAACGAATATTGTAATTTTACATTTAATTCTTGTCTTCACGAATTGCGGCAATTCAATTTAGTTTTTGACAAAAACCATTTATGTTAATGTCCGTTTAAAAACGACTAACAATTTTTTTATTATTATTATTATTATTATTATAGTTTGAACGGGACAAATTTCGCGTAGTTTAAATAAATTATTCGCTCGTTTCTTACAGTATCATGTCAAAGAATAAGATGCTATATCATTTTACTTTTCAAACACTTTCGTAATGCGCCCCTTACGTGTATCTACTATCAACTATTTTATTTTTAACGATCTTTGTTTTATTATTAAATTTATCAAATAATTGAATACATTTAAATTCAGATCAAATATCACATAAAATACATTACCGCCGAAATAACCTTGATTATAATATATATAATTTGTCGTAATACTCTTCCGTGTTTTAAATGTTCATAGTAGAAAAATTGTTTAAATAATTTATATTTGAGAACTTGAAATAATGGTTAAGTAGAAGTACTGTATATGATGTGTGTAAAGATTAAAATCAATTTTAATTTTTAAGATTTGAAAAGATTGAAAAGTCATTAATTTTGACTGTGAGAATATAAAAAATATACAATTTGAATGACATTATAATAATATAAATGGTAAATACTAAAGTATAGTTGTAGTTGACGTTCAACTTTTTAGTTATCTGATCGTCTCAATCGTCGGTATTTATTTTGATCTATTATTAAAGTTTTCATTAATATATACAGTTTTTCATTTAAACTGAATTATCTGAATTTTAAATTACATTTAAGGTATCTATATGTAGTTATATAAAATTAATTCTTAAAAAAACTATTGAAAATTGACCACCGAGGTCAACTTTATTTATACATCAATGTATTTTGAATAACGTCCAAAAACCAGAATGACATATATTGTATATTACATACAAAAAAATATAAAATATAACCATAATGGTTTTTATAACTATTAAGTATACTTTTTTATTAGATTCTGAACAGAGTGATGAATGTATTGATTTCATAATGATGTCTGTTGTTTTATATTTACCTATCTAAAAACAAAAATAAAGTTCTGTAACTTATAATTTATTATAAAAGAGAACATTAACAGGGTATCATGATAAACTGTAAATATTCTTGTTATTTATGAAGAATTTTAAATATTGGGTTTAATTTAATTATATGACTGATAAAATGAAATTTAGTCTCATATTTCTAAATACTACTCAACAATTTTATTATGAAACATTAAATATATAAATATAAATTGAACCGTTTAAAAATTAATAATCAAAACATCAAAGGTAGAATACACTGAAAATATTTTCTGTTATGTCGTCTTCAATTCATTAAAAAAAAACAACGTTTCGTGATTATTTTAAATTTGTTTTTGGATTTCATTTGCACTACTAGCATTATTGTCACGGTGGATAAATGATAGGTATATTTTCGACGAAAAAAAAACAGACTGTGTCGAATTCCCTTAAAATAGATTCGTGGCTCCTATTCTATAGAAGCGCAGAAACGCCAAACTCCCATTGTATTATATCAAAATGGATACTTACAAATTTTTTAGATAGCTAATGAAATTTTTATTTATATATTTATATCATTAACTTTAAGACGAAAAATATACATTTTCAGCATTATGTATTATTCGACTACAGAAATATTAATAAATAAACTTGTCCACTTCTTAGTAATTAAGGTTTCTGATAATAAAATAAAAATTTCTTTTCAAAATTATTCTGGAAAATATCTTGTAAAATATTAACTTTGAGATTAACTTAAATAATTCAACGAATACATTTTTATTTTAAAAATTATATAATATTCAGATGTCAATATTACAGTTTAAGAATTTAGCCGTGGAACATCGTAAAACTATGTACCTAAATAACTTTGTACGTAGTTTAATATACAATTTGGATACTGAATACTCAATTGTGTGTTATTAATGTGTTATAAAAAAAAATTATTAGTTACGATATACATTATATGGAGGACAAAAAATCAATTTTAACCCAACTTCAGTATAACGAGATTGTTTCTGATAATATTATTTGTATTATTCTTATTAAATAGGAATTTATTTAATTTATTCCATTTTTCATTTATTTTGAATCGCTACATATTTCAGAAATCTAATTAAGTATAATCAAAATAAAATATTTATTCCATCGATTACACCAATAATATGTACATAAAGGAATAAGTCTATAGAGTTTAACTGATATCCCATAGAAAATGTTTTAAAACAAAATTAAAAATATAATGGATGTCATTCGCATTTTGAGAACCATAATTTGTTTTCAGATGGTATAGTAATGGGTGCAATGTCGTATTAAATTTTAAAGCAAATATTATCTGTTTTTGAAAACAAATTTTTGTTCAAAATTAAGTTTATTATAGTGTTAATAATAGTTTTAAAAGTTACAATATAAAAAAAAAATCTAATGAAAACATTTTATATAGAAACTATAGTCAGTATAAAGTAGAGAGTAAAGTTAGATGGAAATTGAGCATCACCGTGCAAAACATTTTTAAATTATTTTATCGAAACAAATTGTATTATTATATTGTCGTACTTCAAAAGTTTCTTATTTTTCGTGTACTTTTTCATAAATGTTTTTACAATTAACGGACTATTTTTTTCGTCCTTTGTATTAATAATAAATTGTTGACTACTGATTAAATTTTATATTAAATATATCTCATACAAAATTCACTGAAAGCGTAAATATATTTTGAAAGAACTTTTCATGATTTTCTCATAAAACATTTTAATCAATGTGTAAAAAGCTACTTGTATATTATTTTCGAAATATATCTTTAACTAAACGAATAAACCTATTGCCGTGTATTTAATAGCTTTATCGAACCGCTCTACTAGTACTTATCTTTAGTTTTTATGACATTTATAAACGATTTTATCACGTCGCGACGGTCGATATTGATCTTTTGAACTGAATTTAAATAGCGTCTTTTATTTTTCCGGAAACGGTGGAAATTCGAAATCTGTATCCTTAAAAGTGTAAAATGATTTACACCGTTCGAATATTATGCGAGTCGATCACAGTCCGCGCTTGAGAGGTATTGTGTTTATAACGACCGCGCGCATGATTGGCGTTGGTTGTAAATAAGGTTTCTGTACCTAATAATTATTATCGCTGTCATCACAGCCGTAGTAATTGATTCGTGTGAGGCTCATTAACAGCTTTTCTGACGGATAACTCGACAACAAAGCAAAATAGATTGTGTAAGGTTCACACTCGCATACGATTATAGGTATATGGAATGATTTCTCTCTCAAGGGGTCGTTAATATTTTCAATGAGGTGTATTGTCCCTCCCCACCTCACTAAAAAAAACACCTAACGCTGACTGAGCACCGTAATCTGAAAGCGGTGACAAGTCTATTTAAGATGTCTTAGATTACATAATAAACCTAATTAATATTGTAAGTACATTAGTGTGTGATTATGACATATCTATATTTTTATGCAATGTAAAATATTACACGTGCAGCAGTTGTCTAAAAAATTCTCAGCAATAATTTTGCTAAAGTTGTCTGTATTGGAAAATGTTAACGAATAGCAATATTTCCACAGCTAATGCTTAATTCTATTATAATTTTCATGTACATATTATACAATTAAGCAATCGTTTAATTTGTATAAATATTGCAATGTACTAATATAATTCTATTTAATACGTTTAGCGATTAATTATATTTTTTAAGCTTATAATAAACAGATACCAATTCGATGTCTATTTTTAAATGTATAACATTAACATAATTAATAGTTTGTTAACACTATTTCTAGTACTACAATATTATATGTGTTTATTCTAAATATTCAATGTGTCTTACAAGTTACAAATTAACTGAAAATAAATAAAATAATAGAAACTTATTACCTGTGAAAATGTTGATGTAATATGGATATATATATTTTTTACAACACATGTATATTGTTTGATCTGTACAATAATGTATTCAGATTGCATTAAGCTAAATTTAGTTCTTTATTTGATTATCTTCCATTTCTTATTATCCAAAAAATTATATTTTAAATATTTTTTAATATTCTTGTAGTATGGTTTGGTATTTGTTGGTATAACTGTAAAAAAATACACACAAATATAAACAATTTTTATATTTTGTTATTATAGTCTTAAAAAATAAGATAATTTTAGGTATTAAATCTTAAAGCTTTTAAACTATCTATAAATCAATAGTATTTCAATGTATATATATAGTTTATTGCTTGTACATTATACTTATTACTTATGCATAAATAATTCTTAAGCGTTTAATATAATTTTCAGGTAAAGTAAGTACTTTAAAAAACATAATAACAATATATTATAATACCCAGTATTATCTCAAAACACTTCAATATCAAATATTGACCAAATGTAGGTTAGCTGCTAACATGTATTGTTTATAAAGTTTAAACAAGAAAAGAGGCTAATATTGTATATCTCATCGGAATTGTACATTTTCACTCAATTGTGCACATCATGATATTAATACAGTGAATTAATTGTGTATACTAAAATAAAACCATGGATTGATTATTGAGACCTTCCTATTAAAACTATAATAACATAAAATACAATAAATTAACGATATCATTTTTATAAATATTAACAAGTATAGACAGTCGATGAGAAATAAATAACTGTGGTAAATATAATATATAAAAATGCTTCAATCAAAACAAGAGTGAATGAACGATCCAATATTAAAAACATAATTTTAATTTTAGGCAACTTGCGTAATAAATATTTCATTAATTCTGGAAATCAAATTATATAACTGAATAATACATTTAATATTATAATAGGTGAATTGTAATTGTTCTCACGTAGTTATCCGACATCTACATGCAATAAAATCGTACGAACATCAATTAAAAATATCACGACTGATAGATTTTAAAACCTTTAAATTAATTCGAATAATTTGGAATTGGATATAAATTAATAATCCTACAACAGCATGTAAACAGTATGTAACATATTAGAAAATAATAAATCTTAATCTAGTATACTATTTTGTGTTCAATAAACGTGCGTATATTACATTTTTTACATTTAAAATAAAATGAAATAAATAATAATACAAAGTCGTTATGCGCATAAATTATAAATATAACCAAATATTAACAAAAATTTTGTGTTAAAAAAACCATTTATAAGTATTTATGGGACAATAGAACGGTGGATGGAGCTAATACAGTACCATAGTGGTTTGTACCAGCGTGTAATATTGACGGTGCGAATAATAAATGTATAAGCACAATTATTACTGGTTTGTTTATCATTGGGGTGTAATGTATTTGCACGTTTTTTTTTTGGGGCGGGGGAGGAGTTTTAGGTACACTGTACAGTACACAATAATTTGTATAAAAACTTAAACGTACATTTTCTTCTTAATAATATTTTAGTGTTACTAAAGTGCAATCTATTTATTTTTCTCGTAGAAATTATAAATTCACGCGATTTTTACCTCGCAGGCTGTTATATTATTGTGCAGTCTTCGGTTTAATATTGAAATGACTAAATGTCTAAATTCCGCCGCCACCGCATGGCAATAATAAGAAATACTTTACTGTCAAAACTTTGCCGGTGCTTATGGTGATAACGCGAGTGTTTTACACGGAAAACAATCATAGCACTTATAATTAAAAATAAAAAAGTGGGCAGGCCAATAATAATAATAATAATATTATGATGATGATAATATTTGCAACACTTAAAATAAAAACGAGTACGCCATCGTCGACGTCATCGTCATCGACAACAGTCTCGTCTTTATTAAATTTGACATATTGTAACGCGTGTCACATATCGGTGGTCTCAAATAGATTTGACAGTATTTCCAGATGAGTTCTCTCGTGCATGGTATATTATATCGTTACGGCGAACGTGTGGTTCCGTCTGTGCACGCACTCGTTAACTTATTTAAACATATTATTATCCAAAACGGAAATTCGGCCACCGAGCATGGCCGTCACGAACAAAGGCGTTTTATAATCTATAAGTTATAACTTCACTGGAATTTAATGGACTCTATACGTTTCGATAAACCACAAGTTGTTCTGCACCTACCTTAACGCCGTAGATCACTGCTGTTATAAACGTTTCTAGCAATGCTAAACTTATCTCATTTATTATATTACCTATTATTTTATAAAAACAATAATTATTATCGTTTGTTAAAATTCGACGATTCATAACTAATATAATATCTTCTGACTCACTTATAATACTCGTTATAATGGAACTTTGGTTCAAATATTTCCGCTTTTATAAATTTGGATATTTTATCACGTGTTTAAATGTTGAGTTTCTGTATGTAAATACCTACCAACAGTTTTATTCAAAATAAAAAAAAATAATTAAATTGGTCGAAGATGAAAACACTTTACGAGAATTCAAATTAAAAATGTCGATTACAAAAGAGAGTGACCGTTAACTAGTTTTTTTTTTTTTGTCAAAACATAAAATTGATTTATATTTTGCCTACGTATGTTATTTTAAAAAAAAAGGATTTTTTAAGTCTAAAAAGCTGGTGAAATATGTAAAAAGAATTTTTTATCAAAGATAAAATAGAATTTTTAGTCAGTTTATGATCTCACTGATCGTCTTTATCTAATAAAGAAATAATGATCTAGAAATAGCAACATCAACAAAATATATTTTACTTTTCATCTACCAACTTTGCTTTTGTTTTAATAAGTAATTTATTTATTTTACATTTGAATGCAAAATCATTGTTTAATTATATTAATTGTATTACTCGTGAAAATTAAAAATATTATGAGAAATAACATAAATGTAAAATTTATGCTACAACCATTATCCTAATTCGCCTCCGATTTTTTTTATTACTGGCAAGACATACTTAATGATAATAGTTAGAAGAGAACAACAGTCTTTCAAAGTTTCAACTTTTAACCATTTTATTCACCTCTTACTTATTAATATATTAATAGGTCATCCGTGTAAATAAAAAGTTTAGTTTAATCTCACTGATATAGTAAAGCATGAATATAATAATACATGTCACGCAAAATATAACAAAAAGTATGTACTGTATTGTAAAATTAATACAATAAGTAATGAAGAATAATAAAAAAATATATGAGAAACTTGATACAATTAATTAAATGCACTCGGCAATAATCTTCTAAATATGGCGGTACAGAAAGTTATGTGGTTACCAGTAGATCGAGACCATAAATTTAGAATTTTAGCCATAATGCATTGACTCGTAACTTCAGATAGATCACTGTAATAATTCCGTAGATTTGAGGGTCTACGGAGTGACCCTGACATTTTTTTTAAATAGCTCAAAAATCATTTTTTAAATAATTCGAATCATCCAGTGACTCAAAGTAACCGGCACCGGTTAATGTATAAAATGCTGTAATTAAAATTGAAATTTAATTTTTTAATATGCATTTAAAAGTAATGTGAATCTTTCATGACGTACAATATGACACAATATTCAAAAATAGAAATACGGATACACTATAGACATATTCATTTCTTTTAAATTTTAACACTATTGATGATTTGGATTTTATGAAATACGATATAATAATATTATATTCTGTAAGATCAAAAGAAACAACACTCAAAGATTTTCAATCAAAAAATGTAATCAAATTTTGATGTACATGACACACCCGTCACGATAAAAACTAAATCGTGAAACAGATCGGATGTCAAAGATGATATTGCTCTTTCCAAAACGGTCTTGATCTTTCAAAGCAATCATACAATCAAAACAACACCAAATATCACACTGCAATTTAAAGTAACATTAAAATAATAATAATAAAATTTAAACAAGAAATTTGGAACAGTTAGGTGTCTGAGGATATACTATTTACATTAACGGTATCCATTTCCCAGGAGAGGTTAAGAGCCCCTACTAAAGTACTTTTCGTGAGATGTGCAAAAATCGTATTAACCAATTTTTTTTTTTCGGCTTGTTATTGTAATTGTTAGAAATATTGTCATCATTAGATTTATAAACTTAGAAGTTATATTTTAATAATTGGCATTCGTATATTTATCCACATTATTACTTACAAATGTCATGTTAATAAATAATAATATTTATAAGCAATTTATAGGTTCAAATTGTTGAATTATGATCATTGATAATATATTTTACCAATATATTTTCGTTTCAGTTTAGTGTACAGTAAACATTGTACATTAGCTTATACCGATCTTTTTTTATACTAAGAAATCTACGATTTTCTTATCAATATAATACTGTTACTCTAATATAACTATCATTATGGTATTAATAAAATATAAATAAGCTGCGAATAACATAATATTCATCTTGAGCAATTCATATTCAAATAGAGGTAATATAATTGCCATTGGACATTATCACAATAACAATTTTGCATTTATTTCAGTATATTTGAATGTCACTATAGATGTACAAATTTATAACTAGGTCAGATAAGTCAGATAACTCGTATACTAAATAGTTCTACGAAAACAAATAGAAACAGACTAAAATTAAATTGCTTATGTGTGTATTTGGGAAGGGGTGGTGTTTTTTTACCGCTCAACTAGCTATTGGTTTTGGTCAACAGAAACGGCTCAAAAATGTTTTGGATAAGCCGACGGGTGGCCGACAGGCAAAATTGGTTTTTTATATTGTCGTGGATTCCGTCATGGCACCTTACCTGTATCAAAGTCAAGAAAAGAAGTTTTAACAAAAAAAAAAAAAAAATACTAATGGCTAAAAAAAATACCATGATAGATCGGACGACTTAAAGCTATGTTATCCTTTTAATATAAGTGTTACACGTACACGATCATATACATTTATTTTATGATTTAAATATTATTATGAACGTTAAAGATAATAAACAGTGTGATTCGCACAAACCACGGTTTATTTCTCTCTCTATCTTTATCAATCATGTATTCACAAGTAATATATTTACACATTTTATATATAATAAATAAAAAATAAATAACGCATTTATTCGAATTCTGAATGTTGGAGTTTTTAATTATACTTGGAGTTCTTACTAAATAGACTATTAGATTATTTTCATATCTTTTAAAAGTGTCCTGTGGCAGTATAAAGTCTTATTTTTAAAATGAGAATACCTTTTTTGTTAGTTACAAGCAGATTATTTTTTTAAAATGTTGATGCATCTAAATCGTTAAAAATGTTATAAAAATTAACAAAAATAAAATATAATGTAGTAATATTTTGTCAAGTACTTTTATATTTACGATTCTTGTAATTTTACATTAATATTAATTAGGTATTATAATTTTCATATTATTATAGCCTGCATACGTCATATAAACTTATAACTATGGACTATTATTATAATTATTAGTACATACAATGATTAGTAGCTAATTCAGAAACTACAAGTTCGATTTTCGGCTCATAGCATGCACATGCATAAAAACAAAAAAAAATAAAAATAACAATTTGTTTAACGATTTATAGTAAAATAGAGTGATTTACATTTGAAAAAATAAATTTTTATTGACACATTGCTGGACATTCTTTAAATCGCCTAAAAATGTATAGATATAATAAAATATTTGATTTTTTTAATCCCATTCACTAACTTCACTTATGTATAATTTTTTTAATTAAATTTAATATTTTTTATATGTGTATGATATATAATATATACATGGTGATTTATTTAATGTAAAACACGCTTTATATCAAAAAAGTATTGCATTTAAAAAAAAAAAAAAAAATGTTTTCATGGTTTCAAGTTGTTTCCAAACAACATATTTTTAAAGAAATTATTTTATATTTTTTATTTTTATAACCTTATATGTTTTTTACTTTTTATTTAGATAAGCGGAGTAGCTGACAACAATTTGTAGAGTAACCACGTACGACTACACTCCGCTCATCATTACTACAAATATTTGTTACTCATATAGGACTTGTCTGAAATTTGATTTTTAAGTATTAAAAAAAATGGAAAAATATTCTGCTTTGGGATATGAAATTAAAACTTTATGTTGTCATTCAAAAAAGTAAAAATTTAAAAATATTTAAAGATAAAAAATATAAAAAATATATTATTTTTAAATGTGTTGTTTTGTAACGACTTAAAAAGCATGTAAATAAAAAACTTTTAAAAAATCAATACTTTTCGATATACTGAATGCTTTTCGTTAAATGATTTGCCCCGTATGTCTATACACATACGTATTTATATGTTCAAATCAATATTTTACGTGCTATAGTGGATTTTTGTTTTGCATTTTACAATCAATTTTCAGTTTTGACTTTTGTGTACGAAGAAAACTATACGCAATGCACTATTTTCCCGTTGCTTTCTATTACAAGAGAGTTTAATTTTATAGGTTGGCGTGTACAGGGCCGTCTCTAGGGCATTCCCAAACAGGGCTACGTGCTTAAATTGCCCGTTCTTTTTGACATAATATTATTTAATATACACAAACTAATTTTCGACTGTGTATTTTTTTAGATAACATTTTAATAGTCTGTGCGCTATTCAATTATTTTTCTATTTTTGCAGTAATTAATATTAATCTACAATTGGTCCTGCAATATTTTATTCGCCTTACTCTCAACCCCTCCCTCTATCCAAGTCGTAAGGACTAATAATTTACAATAAATATTAATTTGAGTTCGATATAAAGATATTTATATACAGTATATAGTTGAACTAAAATTGTATGTAAGTCTTTACATTTTTAATTTCACTTAAAATAATTACAAACGGTACTTTCATTGCCATTTTATTGTAACGTATAGCTTTGTCATATAAACTTTTTGAATTCACTCAAATATTTCAGATTATTACATTCATCAGAAAAGTCCTTTCCGGAAAGAATAAATATTTACAAAGAAATAATGCAATGATATATTTCGGAATTCCTACCTACACGTTCGTATACATTTTTAAAGCATAAACAATCTTAAATAATAGATAAAAATAAAAAGATTTTATGGATCGACAGGTCGATAAAAAGCGTTGCGTATACTTTCCACATTATTACATTTATGTAATACTTTGTTTATACCTAGATTAACAGTAAAAATATTAACATAAAACAATATTACGATCGTTACACCGCCGTGGTAGGTGTGTCGATGACATGTTTTCACATGATAACACGCATTAAATATATTAATATACAGACCGCTATCCCAGTACACTAAGTATGGTAAATGGGTTGTTTTATTTTTGACGGTATAATATGTTTCGGTGATACTGGTTTGCATACAGTACACAATTTTTTTACTTGGAAACTGACAACCCGTTTGCGTACATCGAAAAACGTGAAAACGAACTAATACAAATGTTGACCTGAAAAATGACGACTTGTTTAGGTACAATTATTAAATTAGACTTATATTGTAACTTGCAGTGCTTAATAATGATACGATTTATCTTAAACATTTCGATAAGATACATGCGATCTCAAAATTTTGATGTTATGGAATACGTTAGAAAAGTTATGTGTACAACTAACAAATCACTTCCAATAAATGTTTTCAGTGCTGATTTCGAAAAAGCTGCACATAATGGGGTATTTTAAAAAAAATATCAAATTATAAATCAGTTTATTATAATTTCCATCTTGGGTAAAGTTGGTATCGACATATCCAACAAAATAAACCACTTTTAAACGAATATTTAAACAAATCATCAGAAATTGGCGCATGGCTTAAATGTTTTTTTAGTTAAGGTTATTACCACCGGATAAAATCTCGGACAGCTTTACGGATTCGCTATCAATTGCGCCTACGACTATGTGTACGGAATTCACAGATTATATTTTGGAAAATTATATTTTGCTTGATTCTGATTTTCCTTCAGTTATGTGGGCAAGTGCGCCAAATAATAATAATCCAAAGACAACAAATGGCGTAAAAAGTTTTCATTGTCATTTCAATAGCCAATTTTACTCGCCACATCTAAATATCTACTTAGTTATAGACACAATATTACAAACTCAATCATAATCAAGTTTAAAATTAAATTCAATAAAGAAGAATATTAATAATGTTCAACGAAATGATACCCATAAATAAATAAATTTTTTTAGATAAATGTCTCAGATAATTATGTAACAAACCTATAAATAGATTGGAATAATTAAAACAAATCGGTACAAAATATTATAACGGTAAATTAGTTTAATTTACGAAACGAAGCATTATATTAAAATGAATAAAATAACATGACAAATTTAATTTAAATTAAATCAACAAAAAAAACATTTTTAATCTCACCTGTTGTATATAGATAGTCCTAAACCTGCATAAGTGAGAAGGAAAATATTATCTTAAACATAATTTTTGTAAGTTCTTTTGGGTTTTAGTAGATTTTTGCTATAATTTATGTACACAAACGAGTCCTACGTATTAGGTCATTTATCGCAGGTATTAAAAATTCGTGTGCGCAATTGAGTTGTACATTTGTATGCAAACGAGTCGCAAAAAAGGTTAAATGTACGCAAACGGGCATAGCCCATATGTTTTAAAAGATTTCGCATTCGACGATGGTTTATTTATGTTTTATTATTGTGTTGCGTTTAAAGTATAACATTCCAAGTCACTGGGCGTGTGTGTTTGGCGGATCCCTGCCCTTAACACGGAACCCATAAATCCAAAACAGCCAGCCATTTACTTTTTGACATTTTGAAGAATGAAACATCAATATTTTCGATTTTAATAAAAGGTCAACGTCGGCACACATTGAATGCGAACGTAATTACAGGGAATGACTATTTACACAGACCTTGAACTGTGTACATTCTTTGTGTGTGTGTGTGTGTGTGTGTGTGTGTGTGTTTTTACATTTCCGCGACGTTGATGTCGGAGAGACAAAGCTATGTCGGACGGATCTTATTGCATATACAGATGATACTTACGTTGCTTATGTTCTCAATGGAAAGAAAAAGAAGGGAAAAACTGAAAGAAGGAAAAACTAATAATAATATGCCGTGAGATCCTTGGTGACACACGAGAAGTATACAAAACACATATACACACGAACACGCACGCACCCACTAACGCACACACTCACAAGCACCCACCCACCCACTCACACAAGCATATATTATATAGATGTACGTTTTTTACAGTCCACGGGAGGAACTTCCCCGGATTATTATAATGACACGTTCTTGTTTAACGAACGCCACGGAAAACGTAATCTCGCGTGGAACAATAATGATAGTATGATATTAGGGCACAATAAAGTTGTACAAGATTGGTCTGAAGAGGATGCCAGTTAAAATCGCGAAATTTTATTCGATCTATTTCCTTAAACTTATAAGATATGAGTATATAATATACAATAAAACAAACAACACATCGGGCCGTAACTTATACATGTTTACATATCAAAATAAATATTATTTCATTATGTTTATTAATCGCTAAATTGTATGGCACTATTTTTCTCAAATACATCACAACTCAGCGTATCACTAAAGTGTATTTGTGAACATATTGGGAGAAAAGATTTTGTAGGATCTAAAGATTTACATGAATGTAATTATTTACAAAGTGTTGAGTTATTAGACATTGAATTAGATTTTAGCGAAAACCCATCAAATACAAATACAGTTGAGCCAATCATTTTAGGTAATGATTTTGGTACTTCAGTGGTTAGAAAAAGAAATTTAGGATTAAGTATTTTGTGTTGATTTAAGTTGTGATGGACGTAATGTGAATTTGTCTGTGTTGTGTGATGCTACAGTAGAAATTAAAACTGTAGCTGAAAAATGCTTTAATTTGCTGCCCGTGCTTAAACAATAGTACATTGAATAATACTCTTTTGAGACCGATTTCAGTTCAAAGTGATAAAAATTCAATTGGAACAATATAAGAAATGATTTGATTTTTTAATGCTTCTTAAAAACGAAATTTAATTAAAAAAAACATTTAGACTACCAGGTAAGTAGTCGTTGTACCAAACGTTAGAAAAAAAGACGCGATTTATTATTAGAGTTCTTAAATGATTATTGCCTCTAATAGTTCGAAGTTTATCAGAAATTTAAATATGACATGATTCGGCTACAGCTTTTAACTTCTACAGCTCCATAACTTTTTTAGTATGTACTAAAGATTAGTACGTTATAAAATTAATATAACTAAATTTGAAGAAAAATAAAATGTTAAAATTAATATTATATTACTACATTTATAACATTCCAGTGTGTCTGTTGCGTTTGTATCGTTATTTTAATCTATTTTTTTTCACTACTTCTTGTAACTGCTATTTGGCGTTTATATTGCAAAAATAAATAAAAATAAAATTTATTATTATTACTATCATTATTATCATCATCGTCGTTATCATATCGACCGGTGTTGCAATCAACTTCATTCGACAATCACTGAACTGGTGCTGATTTAAGAAAAACACGTAAAAAGCGAAATTTAATTTGTTTACGAATATTGCAATGTTGACAAACTGCAATACGCATCATGGCAAATAAAATTCCAGTGTCCCACGAATTCACTAATTGGCGCAGTTAAACGATTGTATCTGATGACGGCTGCTTGTATGGTTCGTTACGAAAGGTCGGAATAGTCATTCACGCGAATAAACACCGTAACGTAAGATAATATTCTAGCAACAATATTATTATTGTAAATTGAACAATAATTGATTTCTTAAAATGCAGCATTCCTTACCCGAACACAACAATATAAATTTATTAAAATCGATTTATAAATATAATTTTATTCGACCGATAATTATTTATTTAATTGGTGCGATGCCACAACGACGATAGCAATATATTACGTTTAGGCATTTATGTGCTGTACTGGTGTGATAATGCCTATCGGATGATAAAACTGTAGAAGATAAACGCAATAGGATTTCGGTATACTTATATTGAAAATAGTGGAAAGCAAAATAAAAAGGGTTTCAAATGTAATTGATGCGTGAAAACTGTATACAAAATGGTTTTTTTTATTTGAAAATTTTGGCATGCCCATTAAGCCATTAAAAAAGTTGTAATACCCATATACCTACATCAACAATTTGAATACTATTTTCAATTCACTGTTTACAACGAGTTGCCGGCTTTGTGCCTGTTCATCATAACTGCGCACCACTAACACAGACAATTACACACCCAGATTATTATTTAATATCAGACTCTATATCTGCAGCAACTAGGATTTATGGCCAAAAATCGATAACTCACCTGAACTTATGAATTCTATAGAACGGTATTATAATATGAATTCGTTGTACCGCATAATATAATGTACGCGATTGTATAGTCATTCAATCACTAGCCGCGCATCGCTCACCGAGTCCACAATCCTTAGTCCTTATCCCTCTTTAGTTTAAATTATTTGTTTAGTATTATATTACGTTCGTCTACAAAAATCGCAACGTTAATGTAACTACTATATCTGCCCAGTTATTTTATCTTTTTATAAACGAACATTGGAAATATGCGATTCTCGGACTCTATAATATAATATTTAAATCGTGTACAGTATATTTTATTTTATAATCGAAATATTTTAAGTTAATTATTATGTTTTATTCGTGTAAAGATCAGATTTTATTACAAAATAATATGCTAGAATCTTATATTCATAATCAATGTCGTCAATATTAGTTTCGTATTTATATTTTATACTTCAACTGATTTAATTTTTAAACTCTCAGAAGTTTATATATGTTAACAACATCATAAGTATAGTATATCTTTTGTGTTTTTTTTTTTATTTGCATTGAGTATAATATTATTATAAATTATTATGACTTGTCGTATATTTAGAAGTGTCTAAAAATGTTTAATAATTTCTACTTATATTTTTACTTAGTTTATATTATTTTAATCGTAAATACAGAATATGCTATGACTTATGTAAGATAATAATATTTATGATTTGCTAATAATGTGCTTGCTTTTGATATTCATATGTTGTATTCCTTGCTAATTTAATTTTTAAATAGTATGAACAATAAATTTAATTAAAAAAAAAGGGGGAAAGTAGGTTATTGCACAGCTACACAGTATAGGTTTCGAGTGTATATCGTCATTCAGTGAGTCACTGTAATGTTTATAAGAGTAAATTAATTTGAATTCTATGATAAATCATTGCATACAAAAACAATTCTGAGAGATGACGGTCTGTTAACCTGTATTACTAAGTTTACTTTATGATATAATTAGATTGCAATTATAGAATTTAGTTTTACTATTAGTAATATGATGTAAATAGACTTATAGTTAGTTTTAATATTTTGAAAATATCATTGTGAAAAGTAAAATATAATAATACATAGAAGTTTCAAATCAAAATTATATTTTTGAATAATAATAAAATGACTAAAATCGTTATTCTTTGATTGAGAATATCTGTAATTTTGTCTAAATTTGAACTTTAAATAATTTTTAAATTTTTCGGTCTTATCTTAAATTATTTATGAAAAATGTTGTATTACATTTTTGAATTTTTGCTACATAAATTGAACATATTTATACATTTTTAACTTTAAAATGATTTGCAGATTTTTCTGATTTAAACGAATTTTGTCAAATTCAAACTTCAATTGCTTATAAAATAAAATTATACCTATGTGTCTTTGGTATATTTCTTTTTATATTAATAACATATAAAAAACCTTGTATAATTTTTTCAAGCTTTTAGACTAAACAAAAATATTTATATCAATATTTAAAGAAAAAAATCAAAAATTTTAAATGTCTATAAATAATTCAAAAACATTCAAAATAATTTGAAAAATTATACAACGTACCTGTAAAAAATGTTCAATATAATAATTTTGTGAAAATTTTAAGTACCTACGGTTATTCGTTTTTAAATTATGACAAAAGTGAAAATCGTTTGATGAGAAATCGTTATTTTACGCTTGAATATCCAATTTCATCGAAATTAAAACTTCAGACGCACGTAAAAAATATTTGTAGAATAACGCTCACGTTTTTTAATGTCAGTAATAAAAACCAAAGGGGAACGTTAAATTAAATTTTTAAGTATTTCAAACTAACAAAAAAAAATTATCGATTATTACGCTTACTGCTCAGAATCTAAAACACATAATATATTATATGACAATGTATTATTACATTTTAGAATTGATTTAAAATAAATTATGTTAAACAATTTTGAAAACTAATTTTTTTTACAGCTTTTTTTTTAAAACACAATAAAGCTAAAACCGAAACTAAAATACGTTATAACTTATTTTATTATACCTATTTTACGATATAAATTTATTTGGTTTATTTGAGGACAAAAGTGACTTTACAATATTAAAATATGGAGGTTTGTTCTATATTATGTACAACTCGTAAATAAGTTTTAAAAATGGTTTTTACAGTAATTCTATGTACCTACGTACTCGCATATATTATGTTTCAAACACAACAAAAACTGATCCGAATACAACCAGAAATGTTTTAGTTTATCATTATATTGTCAAAAATAATAATAATAATAATAATAATAATACGACACTATTGCCTTCAGAACAGGTGAACCAAGTGAAATGAATGTCTTTTCTGAATCTATAGTTTCATAGTACGACCTTACTTAAGTTAGGCTTGCTTATGTTTCATATCTTTGGTCAACACCAATCCTGTCTTCTCGACAAGCAAAAAATATGCAATTTACAACTCGTGTATAACTTTATAAGACACCTACCTTATAATTCCATTGTGCCTGTTCATCGTTGTTTCTGTGGTTACCAATACAATCCATTAGCGATTTCATCTTATTTTTTTATCATATATTCAAGCAGGTTTTATGTCCAGTATTTATATATATATATATATTGTATATACATTAAATCTCTATGGAAACATTTTTTTTTTTTTTAGTATAACAAAGCAATTGTGCAGAATCGTATTACAATAAAGAACCGAAGAAAACGGAAAAATATAGGTACGTCAATAAGTAAGATTTAATGTATCTAAAATAAAGTGAAATACAACGATGAGAGTACTCGTCGTCTCGTTTTCATTACTTTGCAGAACGTTAGCCATGTATAATATTTTTTTTTATAATACGAACATGACTGCAGTTAAAATTTTTATAGGGTCAGTAAAATGATTCTGAGTGATGTTTGGTTTTACCAGACCAATAAATGGCCAATGTATTGTTAAAAATGCGCGCTCATAATACTTCGTTATAATTTATTACGGTTTACACGACTTTTTATGACTATATCATAGTGTCTGTGATATCTCAAAAATACTTAAGTCTATAAGTTTTACCATTTTTGAGATTTTTTTCGAGAACTACCTATCTGCTTTTTCAGGCACTATATAGAGTATAAACTGCAATAGGTTCTATTCATTTTTCAATCTGTAGAAGTGCTTTGCGTGACGCTTTTCACTTCAACAAAAACTAGTGTTTTCAGTCGAGAAAAAACACAGACATCACTATGTAAACTATGTAAGCACACCTCACTACCACTGCAGTATACATCACCCCGTTTAGAATTTTTTATCAACTTTTTACTGAGAAATATTATATTACGGTATTTTTTGGCGTGGAGTTCATATTATTATAGAGGTACTAACCAACAAATTAAGTAAATCTTCCACTATGAATTTATACAGCAGCTGGTACTCTATAAATATATATACATCTACATATTATGACTTGTGGTTGATGTGTTTGCCACTCATTAAAGTCAATTATTTGAACATGTTGAATTCGATTAGTCATTGTAATTATTGTTTATATTTAATTTTAGTCTAGTCTTGTGTACAATAATAATATTAAATTGCACATTATGTTTTCCCGAGTACATGTAACACGGAGAAACGAGAATAACCATTCTGCATATACGTATAATAATAATATACATACACGTAATAAATTATTGTGCTAAACAACAATAGTGAAGAAAATTACACGGTTATATAATCTATATATATAAAAATGGAGCCAAAAATGTATAACAATTCATCAATTGAGAATGGCTGGGCTGATTTGGCTCAAATTTTTTTTTTAATTGTTCATAATTGCTAGGAGAAAGTTTTTACAAAAAAAAAATTTGGAATAAACCTACCCCAGAAGGTGCTCAAACAAGGATTTTGAGATTTATAATGGAAATATTTGTTTATAAATGGTTTCTATACTCCCAGTCTTTGTTTATTTATAAGGTTATCAATGGTCACATATTTATAACTATTATAAATTAGTAAGAATATATCATTATATACATATTTTTGCAAATAAATTTATAGAAAAAACAAATCTTCGGCACGGGCAACTGTCGCAATGTTTTACATACCTAATTCTGATTTCACTCATTTACTCACTTCATGGGGTCTGCAATCCACCGCAAGTAGATTGCCTACCTGATAATTTACTGCTCACATATTGTCCGTAATCTAATGCAGTATATTGCCTACTTAGATGGTTTAAATGCATGTAAATCACTTCAGGTTAATCTGAACTTAATATTTGGCTTAGGCAACGCTGGGCGGGACAGCTAGTTTATTATATACATATATATATAATAATAATATATTTGTAAAGCGAGCCGCGAGTTATAATAATATTAATACAAATTCGCCAATAATCCTTAAAATGGGATTGAATATTACTTGTTCTACCGTATAACTGTTGATTGACATATAAGTCGTAATAGGCGGGTACATATGGATAATCACTAAAATTGAATATAATATAATATTAGATACGAATATACCTTGTACGGCATATAACGGTATAATACGAGCGTATAATTTTTGGGATATTTTTTTTCTCTCCCCACACGAAGTCGACCGCATATTATGTCATCGCGAACGGAAAACAATAATCGGGTTGCCATCAGCTGTAATCCTACGGGAGACGTCTCCGGAGAATCGGAAGAAGAATGCGATTGCGTCAAAAGCCTTTTTTATGCGCATTGGATACTCAAGCAACCAGACGGCACTGGGTGTCCGATACCGAGCACGGAGATGGTGGACGGCGTAAACACTACTTTGAGATGTTTGTTCAAGGCGACCAGTGCCAAACTGCGACACCGGGAATCCGGTAAGAGCACTCTACAACACTGACCATCTGGATCGCGATGCGAAGTCTCACTATAAAATATACCTAACTACCCGAAGAGTTTTATTCCGGGGAATGGAGGTGAACAAGAAAACGTGTAAAAAATTTTATATTTTCATAAAAAATAAACAAGTGTGAATGGCCGAAATGTGTTTCATTTCAACGGTGGTAAAAAAAAATCTAATAAAAAACGATATTTATTGATAATATAACGCGGCGAACTCTCATTTTCGAGTAAGAGATAAATAACAATCTCGTACATATTCCAAGTCCGCCAGCTCGGATTTCGTCAAAGGTCAGTGGCGGATTTCAGACAGATTCGATAATCAAAATACGTCACGGCCGACGTATACGATAGCTGCAATGTGTTGTTAGTCGTGTTTTTGGCGAGTACGGACTCGGGGGAGATATAACATATATTATAATGTTTAGAAAATAGAAGGCTATCGTCGAATCGTTCGAATCCGAGTTTAATTTAAAATAAATATATATATATATATATAGTATTATGTTAATAATATATCATATTATCGTCCTCATCGCGGGAAAAAACTTACTGCCCATACACACGCCATCCATTTGTTTTGTCCCTTTCGTTTGGAAAATATATATTTTTGTTTTATGCCAACAATTAACTTGCAATTAGCATGGCCGAAATTAAAATTTGCATGCTGTTGGTTAAACCGTTATATCATAACGATGGACTGTAAAACAGTTATCAGGGTTGCCAGATAGTTTCACCAGACACAAATAAAAAAACAAAAGAAAATGATTTATTGTAATTAGTTAAAACTATATTTTTATAAAATAAATTCGTCACATCATACGATGTGTATATATTATTTTTAATTACCATAACAAAACTAATTTCATTATAACGTGTAAAGATATTATAAAGAATTTACGATTCAATCAAAATTATAATTATTATTTATTGGAATATTATTATGATGTTTTAGTTATAGTTAATGAAAATATATACATTTAAAATGTTAATAAATATATTTTTATTTGTACAAGTATATTATATAGTTACCACGAATTGACTAAAAATTGATGTATGCATTTTTCCAAATATATTTTCTATGAAAATTTTATTAAGATCTACCTGATAAAGTTATTACTTATTATGATTATTTTTGGGTACTTTGTAAAAATTAAAATTATTGGAAATACATTTTATGATGAATATAATTCTGTTGATTTAATTCAAATAATACGATTTTGGCATTCTTAATATTTTATATAGTTGTATTATATATATATATATATATATATATATATATATATATATATTATTATTATATAAGCCAATTAATTATAATACCAATAGTTAGAGACGCAACAAGGTTCAAAAAAAAGCACGCTGGAATGCAAATAACTTATGACCTTTTCTGAACCGTTTTTATTCGAACATAACTTATCTACTGATTATAATAATTACGAACGCAAGTAGTATGAACCAAATTTAAACAGATAACACAATTACGATGAACTTGAAACCAACTTTTTTTATATATTGTATGTGTTGTATTAATTTGTATTTTTACTTTTGCTAAAATACTACTGCCATTATAACTTTTATAGGTAGTGCCTACCATATAGCTACCACTATAACTACAATCCACAGTTCACAAATGCTTATAATTTATGAATATTTTCAGATTCGGTAAATTGTGTCCACCCAAAAAGTTTAGGATAGATTAGAGCAGGGGTATCCAAACTACGGCCCACGAACAAATTTTAACTGACTCGCCTAAAGGACATCGAATAATCTAAAAAAATGTGTAATTATTGAGATTAATACATTATTCAAGTAGATCTGTAATACATTCTAAGCATTATTTTATAAAATATATATTTAATATACTATAAGTATTTTATGCACAATTATATTCATCAAAAATATAATTTAATTTTTATTATATTTCCATAAAATTTAAAATATACCTGTATGTTTATATACACTTTTGGCCCGTTAAGAACTTTTGATATTTTTTGTGACCCTCGGATAAAAAAGTTTTGAGACCCATGGGTTAGAGTTATATACTACATAAATTTCGGCGATCCCAGTATTTTTTAATCGTAGGTATGTAAATTATGTCCCCGGATATTCTGTTTATTTCCAGTCAGCCAAACAATTTAAAGATGTACAATGTAGATAATGATAATATGTTCACTAATATAATATTAGTAGCAGCAAGTATGCATTTATTCGTGAATTTGTGTTCAGTAAATTACAGTTACATTTGGGTTCAGTAATCGTACAAAAATATCAAAGTAAGTCAACTGAAACTTAACATAAGTTAAAAAAAAAATCCGTTGACAATATGTTCACTAGGCTATTTAAAACTATCCGTTTTGGATTACAAAATGCTGATATCAAAATTTCTCAAGACTTAAAATTAATTAACAGAAATTAACCCAATGCACCAGCTTCTTCCTACATACATATCAGCTACTTTTTTGGAATTACATGACATTTTTAACAACATGAAATTTAAAACAAATAAAAATAACATTTTTTGTTAAAATACTTAATACTTATGCTAGATACTAATTTACTATGGATATAAACTAATAATTATATTTATTATTTTAAAAACAAATGACTTATTTTTAATTATTTTAAATCACAATTTATCGTTTTACTATATTTGGTAAGTTTTCAATAATTATTCAAAATATAAAATTAATATACTAGGTATAATAAACTGAATAATGCATTCTAATGGTAAGACATTTTTATATATTAACAAATTGTACATGAGATTAAAATATGCCAAATTTTTTAAATTTGTTTATGGAACAACACTAATACATATTTAAAAAATGTTTTTTCAATTACGTTCAGAGAAAAAAGAGAAATTAGTAAATAATTATTAAATTTTTAATTCACTTTGGTAATTTATTTTGGGAAAATTTGATTTTCAAATTTATTTATTTTCTTAATACCCTATGTGTACCTAAATAAAGTAATTGCATTTTATTATTTATTTTTAAAATATGAATGATAATAATATGTAGTAAATATGCGTCGTAGTTAGGTACTATAGTAGTATTAAATATTTATTTATTATAATGGTCATTGTTTTCCACAAATTAAAAAATCTACCCCACAATTTACGGAGCTAGTAGAACTTTTGTTCGTCCCAATGCCACTGGCGCATTTTATGTGCATACATTAGACTACACTTTTACGAAGGAATTTTTCACTCTCCCTTTGTTTCAAAACTACAATTAGAACTTCTAACGTATAAAATATTTGTCATGAACGAATAGCTAAAGCAAATGTCATCCGAGGTTTTTTTGAAAAATTACAGTTTTTACGTGAATACGTTCACGTAGACGGTACATGATTTTTTTTTTTAATCATTATTAAAGAAGGATATGAATTATTTTTCTCGTATTCTATTGATTGACTACATGGTATTTACTATTTTATAAACAATACGGCATGTATATACAAGTGTGTTTAGAACTATCGTCCAAAGAGTATCTTAATCCCTAATGGATCCTTAATGTATTTATCTCTCTCCGAAAAGAAATTTATAATATTTTACTAACTTTGTTAATCTTTTGATTAGGCATACGCTCAATATAATGTATAATCGGTTAAAGAATAGTGTTGTAAATCATTTTGTAAATATAAATTAATTGTTACGTCCATGAAACATTATAAATAAAATTCTCTTTATGCTCTAAAAAGTATCAAAATATGCAGTAAAAATTGCAAAAATATGTAAGAAAAAAAATTTTAAATTGGGTAATATGATAAAAAGATACATTATATTTTTATTTAATAATTATCATTATAAGTTTCTAAGTTTATAAAGTATAAAAATATTTTAAAATAAATTAAAAATCTTATAATAAGGTATCTACTTAATGAACTAATCTTTGTTTTAACTACTATTTAATGCCTACAAAAGTTATTTTTGAATTTTCTATTTGATGAAATATTATTTTATACCTTAAAAAAAAAAAAAAAAATGTTTACTTCAATATGCAATAAATGTTAAATTTTGTCAAAATATGCACAAATATGTAGGAATAAGTATGATAAGCCACAAGCTTCTAATTACTATAATTCGAAAAGATTACTGACAAAAATCTAAAAATGTGAAAAGAAAAAAAACATACAATTGCATAAAAGTCCGTGTTCTAATTATAAACATACGTATACCCAAAACGGACTAGATATGGCACAATACCTGTATGCTCATGCATATATACCATATTGTTAATTCATTAATTTAATTTTAAGTAAATTGAAAAATATAAGAGTGAAAATTCATACTACCAAGTCAGGGTTAATCTCAAATTACATTAAATATTTAATTTTTTTTTCAAATTTTTTCAAATTATTTTATTTTACTTTTGAAAAAAATATTATCTCAGTACAAAAAACACAAAGATAAATGGCTTTTTCGGGAAGAGTTTTTATCTTTCCGTATATAGAATGCACATGGCATCTGTGATTATGTCTCCGATTACTATAGGAGAAGCGTGTTAGCCGTAATGACAAATGACTAATGATTAATGAATAATTAAATTATGCTATATACTAAGATTACACTAAACTTAGGTAGTTCATAGAATTGCTTACTATTAACTATCAAAAGTATTTGAATAGGAATTCTATGTCATGACAAAATTCATTTCATTTACTCCTCAAATTCTAACTTCTGAGTCAGACAGTGGCGGACATTCGATTGAATTTTTAGGGGGCTATAATAATTCAATGTAAAGTGACCCCCGCATGTCGGCATAAGCATATATTATTTTTAAATTCGAATACCTATTGATTTTAATGTTTCATAGGTAACAAATAGCAGCACTTACCTTCAAAATTAGACGCACCAATTCACTTAACATATTTCCTAGGCCACACTGGTTTCGTTATTAACATTTTCTAACTCTAAGTCTTCATTGTGAACGAGGTCTGTTTTAATGTTGTTTACATTTTTTGTTTGTTCTTTTTTCGCATTAAAAATATTAAACAAATTCGCCATGTTCAAAAATCAAAACACTTAATATCTCAATCGAGTCAACCGAACAGTGAACTTAGCAATTTAATATCTTGAGCTATTATTAGTTGTATATTTATATTCAACAATTAACCGTCTTAATCACAAAATATTGAAACCGAAACTATTAATTATCAACTAATTATTATTATTATTATCACAATATCAGCGCGGCACGTGAGAGGCCGTTTCTATCGTCATAATGCCACATTGGTCGTGATACCACAAGCCGCCGCCCGGCGTACCGATGACACGTCGTCTATCGGATATCCGCGTGACCACGTGTTCGTAAATTAAATGAATTCGGTTGATCGTTGGTGGAGCTGCATTTGATTGTTCTTAAATAAACAGATGGTCATTTTCTATGATTTTTAATGATATTATATTAGCGCCATTTGTTGGTTAAATATTATTTTACGATTTTCAAAAAAATGAATAGATAATTATTAAAACGAATAACATTTTAAATAAAATTTCGATTTTAGGGAATATCAAGGGCTAAGTTCCCCCCCCCCCCCCCCGGTGTCCGCCTATGCTTCTGACCTAGACTATCCAAACCGACGAATTAGAATCTTGTATGAAGACTTTTGACTAGGTATATGATTACGAAACAAATATATTTACATCTAAATGAGAACCATATGTGCATTACAATTATTAATATTAGCTTTATGTCACATCGTACAATAATTTTACACATATTTTCATCAGTAAAATATTACAATAATTATAATACAATATAATCGAACAGTTACGACGACATTTATTTGCATAATCAAAAAAAATATATATAATAACAATAATAATTATACATACACATACAATTTGAATCGAATGAAGTAAAAATTGCATAAAATATTGATATTAAATAAAACAAAGTCTGAAAGTTATCCAACAATTTCCAATAAGTTACCAACAAATTTGTTGGATGTGTTTTATATGTGTCTGTTAAAATTGTGCTGCTGATTTTATGAGGGTATATTTTAAAATTTAATATTACCACTAATTAATTTACATAATTCTGAATTATATAATTAAAGTAGATAAAAATGGATTACGAATAATCTTGCCATAAACTATTATATTTTGATTTAGGACGAGGGCACTGATTTATATTACAATATTATTATAGATAGGTAGGTATTATATGTTTTATAATTTAATCGGTATGTGTATGTATTTTATGAATTAAAAAATAATAATTATATGTGTTCTCCAAACCATGAATAAATACGATGTTTAGTGAATAATGGAAGATCGGGACCAGAAGCTTGCTCTCAAATAAATATTAATTTAGGTCTTTGGTTAATAAATAAACCTTGTATAAGTGCAACTAGGAGGCAAAGTACACACTGCATGGGAATGCTCAAAGACCCAATATCTTCCATTAAAATTTGGGTTTAAAATCACATAATAATATGACTTATAGCTAATGTTAATTGCTTAATCAAATACAATTTGTGTAATGTCAATTAACACAGTAAACACTGTTGGATACTGCAGTATGCAGTAAAAGCACGGATTAACATGTTGAAGATTTAATGAACTAATGTCAATAATGTAGACATGTAGTATTTAAGACGCTGATAAAAAGATCTAACAGTTTAAGTACCTAGAATAAAAGTATTTTAAGTTTTGCATAAACTAAAAAAAGCCAGGCATTGAAAACCATGGTAATGAAAACCACGACGGAAAGATAGCAACGACGGTGTGTAATATTATGGTGTGAATAAAACGGTTTATTATTATACACTCAGACACGTAAATATTTATTTTTTTGTTTTATGTTAAAAAAAAAATAAAGAAGTCGTGAATAAATACGACGGTTTTGCGAAATAAATTTAAAACACCATATATAATAGTCGCATATGATAAATGAGATATCATTAGTATTCAATATTATTATAGGATAAGTTTCTGTTCATTAAATTCGAAATATAATGTCGTAACGATGTGAAAGAGAAAGTCCGACGGAAGTTTCCAGGAGAAATTACACTATTAATTTAATATTATATATATATATATATATATATATTATATACTAGTCGTTGGTAATAGCCATTTACAGTATTAAATAATAATGCATTTGACTTAATAAGAGGCTTTTAGATCCATTTAAATTGAATAACAACTATAGGTATTGTATTTACTCTGCATTATAATACCGAGGTTAAGTAAGAATTATACACCAATTACTGACGAAGACAATATATTATGATGTGCACTAGAACGCATGTTACATAAGAAAAATGATATAACAAATCTAAAGTCAATAATTCAACTATTTATTGAAACAAAAAGAAAATTATTTAAACGATTTATCTAATTATTTATAACTCGTTTTACACTTTTTAAAAATTTCCGTAGTTTATTAAAAGCATATAGTTTAAGGGACACTTGAATTAATAACAGTTCACCCAGATTGTGTAACTTTAAATCACAAGCATTTATTTTAATATCCGTCAACATTATTGTAGCGTTTCTCGTCCTTAGGGTTGCGACAAATTATAATTTTATAATTACTAAAAATTGTTTGCATTACAACTATTAACCAAGGCACCCGGATAGTTTGTTCGGGTTTTGGGTACAATGAATTCTAGTGTTTAAATAACTTTTCGTCTTGTGTTTTATTTTTTATAATAAGACTGACGATATTTTTAAAAATATTTTGTGTTCTGTTAAGATAACGTGTTATTTTCTGGTTTTGGGTAATATTACGCTTTAAAAGTTGGACAAGTTCAGTTTAATGAATAAAATGTGCACATCACCAAAGGCGCTTGAAAAGTAGTGGAAAGCTTGAGCATTTCCCCCCTGGTATTTCAGATTTTTTTTTTTTTTAATTGGGTATATTATGATAAATTACTCGGTATACAACAAATTAAAAGTGATTGTGTAAAAAAAAAATTTCACCATTATAAAAAAATCCTGTTAAGCCATGTAAACAATTAATATTATATTTTATATAGTATTATGTATCAACAAAATTGCTTCCCCTTCCTCTAGACAAATTTCTGTGGGCACCTATGCATATCATACCCGAAGGTATGAAAGAACACTGATTCACAGATTTAACTGTTTGTACAATTTTTTGATACATTTTTTATGTCAATTTTTTAATGGAAAATATTTTAAATTCGAGTTATAAATCTCGTTTTCAAGTTCATAAAACGTACAAGTATATATTTAAGCGTGAACTCTATTCCACAACAGGTGCGCAAGTAAGACGATCTCCTTTTACCATATAAGGTATCGACGTACTTTTACATTATGTATCCAATTCTCGACCTATTGTTTCAAAGTTTCTACGAACGAAGACTGGAGGTTGACAATGGGATTAAAACTGATGATATAATTTCATCAAACTTTGTGTAGAGTAGTATTTTTTTTTTTTTTTTTTTTTGTTTTGTTTTTAAAAGAATTGTTATCAATGCGGATTTTATTTTTATTATTTTTAATTCATAGTATTACGAGAAGAAGTACCTACCTAACTATTGAATGAGAATCGTTTTTGCGGATGTCATCGTATGGCGTTGTCTTCGGTATGACAATGACCCGGTATCCAGTTTTTTTCTTCCAGACCATTAAAGGGGAGATTTACTTTTTTTTAAAGGTTTCCGATAATACATAATTTTATATAAGCGTAATTCAAGAGTGCTTGGTAATACGATTTTATAATAGCACTACCTATACCTGATTTTTTAATAGGTATTATAGCCATTACTTTAAATATCACCCCGTGGGCTTATATATTATAATATCTTCACTAATTTGTAATACTGAGCAGAAGGTTGTTTTCCATTATCAACTCGTTGAATTATTTTTAAAAAAATTATTAAGTAATTTATTTCAGTTGCAAATTTAAAAATTAATATAAATGTAATTTTTGTTATATTACACTGTTTTTAAAACTAATCTGTAAGTCAAATTCCCCATTCCGGGTTGCTGTGATATTAAAAAATATATATATTATTAATTCTTCATAATCTCCAAACATAATAGGTCACTGAATACGAACACAATTTTCGTATACAGTTTGACGTTCTGAATTATGTTATATTATGTTTACTAGATTCGCTTATCTAATATATTATTCCTTATGGATAATTTATTTTTTTAGAATTCTTGATAAGAAGATATTTAACAAAACAATTATATTTTATTATGATATATTAATAATTATGAATACATGCTAATAAGCTATGACTTTTATATTTACAAAAAAATAATTTAAATTATTAAGTCATATACATATATATATCTGTTTTGTTGAACACAAAATAATAATATAATCAAATATTGCTTTAAGGATTTTTTTCCAGTTCTCTATAATATGTCTTAAATTATTGTAAATAATCCTATGCTTTTCAGTTCGTCTCTTTACAGTTATTAATTGATTTAAAGGCGTTTTGTCTGTATCTGACGCTATCGATCCATTTAATAAGAAGTCATAGAATACAAAATCAGAAACTGATTTAATTCTGGAAAAAAATTACCGTAATTGTTATACGTTAGCCATCTTATCTACTATTTATATAATTTATCTTCTGAAAATGTTCTCCGACTTTAGAAAAAGTAGTTTCATTTAACCGGTCTTATAAAACTTGGTATCACCGATCGATATTTAGTTATTGTCGTATTATATCTCAATGTTAAAATCGTTCAATTGTTCACCGTTCTAATTAAATTGATCGTCACGTTTAAATTTAAAAATAAGAGACAATCCGTGTTGTAAACTCTATTATATGACGGTTTGGATTGTAACTATTTGATGGTACTAATTTCTATATGATGTACATGTGGTAGGTAGCTCAGTATATTAAACAAATAGAAAAATCATATCCATGCAGACATAAATTAATTATCTGGTGTAATTCAATCCCCTAAAATATTAATATTATTTTTAAATGGTATGAACTAATATTTTCACTATCAAACATTTCTAGGCAGCCTTGAATCGCATATTGTGCGCCAACATAAATTCTATAATGAAAGATTGTCGAAATGTTCAACATGATCTACATAAGTTTTACCTTGGTTATTGTGAGAATAACGTTTTTAATACTAATATATTGACTAACGTTCTCAAATTAAATTTACAGGGATAAAATATAATTTAGATTGTAATATATCTTATACCTACAACCGTACAATATATTAACATTCTATATTGTAAATTGTTATGAAATAAGCTAAACAAAATACTAATAATAATACTTATTATTTTCACTGGCACGATTAAACGTTTACCGAACGCATTAGAAGTAACGTAGATAGTATTATTTTGTAATAAATATTACGTTTACTTCCATTCTAATTTTTTATATTGAATTTCTGGGAATTAGAAACCTGATTAGTCACTTATAAGCACTTAAATAATAATAATAATAATAATATTATTATCGTGTCCTGTCTATTTTTTTAAATATGGGTGATTCTTTTTTTTTTTTGAAGACCACTCCGTCAAACTATTAGATAAAAAATCAAGTGAATGCAACATCGGCACTAGACATTAGCACTTAAAGCAAAAAAAGTTAAGTTAGAATTAAACTTATTGATGCCCAAGATTAATATCAAAACTTAAGAATGTCGACAACAATCTAACAATATGAGACTGTTTATTTACAACTCATTAAATTCGTAATTAGACTAACTTGAAATAAGAATCTCTATAATACTGAAAATTTTAAGTTCAATTCATACGTTTTTCTCCCAATTTAATATCAGGTATTGTTTATTCTAACAAATTAACAAAAATTGAGTATTATAAGAGTATTTTTATAACTCTGTTAATCATTTTTATTTCTATAATATTTATCAGTAAAAAATGTATGTTTGATGGGACGAATCTAAATTATTAAAAAAACAAAAAAAATTAAAAATATTCGATATATATGTAAATTGATTAAAATATGGTAAAAAATAAAAACATATTGTAATATTCTCGCCTAATTATTACCATTATAATATATTCATATTTAGGTACCTATAACTTGTACTTTATCTATGTACTAAATAATGGAATTATGCTCTACGTGCTCATAGGATGCTTGTTAATCAGAATAAATAAATAATCTAAAGTTTACTATTATGGTTTTATGGACCGTAATAATTTTGTTCCAGTATAACAAATATGAGAAACAATGTTAGCAAACTTTAGTCTATTAATTTTATAAAATAGATTAATTTTAATATTAATTTACTTCATTTTTTGTTCTTAAAAGGTTTAAAATATTCTAGGTGGCTAGGTATTTAAAAAATATTAAGAGTGTTATGAAATGTAACAAAATGGGCTACGGGACTAAAAAAAAATGATATTTATTATGGATGTTGAATAGATACTTGATTGTTCAAATAATTCATGTTGAGAACACGGTACAGCATAACATTCCAAATGTTCAATAAGTGTAATTGAAGAGTTTTAAATAAAATATTTTACGCTTTTAAACTTCAGTTCAAACTACTCAACATATGCCAGTTTCTAAAAATAAAAATAAACGTTAAAATTAATTTCAATATAATAATGCAAATATCCCTATCATTGATATTTTTTTTTTGAAAGTTGTGTGTACTACAACATACGATAAAATCTTTTTTTTAATATTGTATGACTATTGGAGTTCCCAATTGTATAAAATACAAAATTTGAAACTAAAATCATATTACGAACTCTTCACTGTTTAGCAGACAAAGACTAGACTATTTTTTGACAAACGACTATTTTAGTAAAAGGAATGACTGAAGCTTAATATAATATTTATAGTTTGTTTGTATGTGGACGTTATATATTATAGGTTGATGGTAGGTAACAAGAAAAATATTGGGAAAAGAGGTAAAAGTCATAAAATCGATATATGTTACTAACGCGAACAGCTTTAACCGAATTTACGATACCAATTGCCTTAAAGAGCATCCTTCAAATTATAACCAAAAAGAAAAAAATATTTATTTTGGCATATAATGGATACATTGTAGACAACTAATGATATTTGAATAAAATGTGAGTATACACTTATTGTATGATAGAGAAAATTAATAGCCAATCTAAAATACTTGGAAATAGTTTATTTCGTGTTAAATTAAATTATGCTTCTTTAAAGACGTAGATAATTGAAGTCTCATCGTATTCATCTTTTGTACGTTACGCAAAAATTTTTGTCGAGAAACATACAAAAATTCAATACGATGGTATTCAATAACATAATGAATAATTATGCGACTTGACTAATATATGAGCTAATTAATTGACAAGCTTGAAATAGGCTTTGCATAGTTTCATAAATCATAACATAATATTACTTTTATATATTTTATAGTTCCGATGCAAGTTAATGAAACGAAAAAGTTATTAAAATAAATAAAACAATTTCTCTTCAATATGCTAAGTATAGTTAAAGTAACTCAATCCTATTACATAGTTTACAGTTAATAAACTTATGAACCTATATTTATATTAAATCATAAAGTTGTAGCCATAATAGTAGGTATATAAATGTATGTTATGCACAAAATATTATAAGCCTATATTAGACAATAATCGACATAGATACCTATATGATTTTTTAAGCCAACATAATATTAAAAAAAAAACATTTTATTCGTTCAACACTATATTGTAGTTGTGATATTTTATTAAAACAGTAGCTGTAAAGAAGAATATCGTTGCACAATATGGACGAAATTATAAATATATATATTTTATTCAATTTTATTTCGCATTTTTATCCAGTTCAGATTTCTATTGGCTGGGTTGTTAGAGTATTAAGCATGATGTGATTTGTGCTAAATTTATTACTATCGCATATTGCGCGATATAATGTATATACTATTTATAAAATATAATATTTACGACTACCATCAGTTTTTTTTTTATTTTAAAATTGACTACGATCAGCCAGCAGACTACAAAATATGTAAATGTAACTACATTTTAATGAATAATTGAATTAACAGCTGTGTTTTTAAATAGAAAAAAAAACAAACATATTATGAGTAGGTTAGATGAACGGACATTATTACAATGATTAATTAATTTAAATACATCTAACACAATATTAATAACCGATAATAGCGTAATTCGATATAAATTGAAGACATACAATGTACATCTAACCATTATAACTCTAATATATTAACATGTGTTCACAATATGAAATTACACTTACATACTATTATATATACTTCACAAAAACGAGTATTATGTATATAATATACATATGAGTCTAAGAACAGTACTGTATATATACCTACGAATATTCAAGGAGTAGAGTAATATTTCACAAACTGCATTGTATTCAGTGGATAAATTATTACTATTAATAAACGATCGGATTTATTACTTAAACGCGAAATTATGATGATTATTGTATTTATATAATACATAAAATAATGTAACTTATATTATAACTTTTAAAATTAATAATAATATGTACCTATACGAGTGTCTCACGATGATAAAATATAATTCAAGTAACTACCATGTCACCACCCATAGCGCAAAAATATATTTTTTTAAATTTTATCTAGGTGCTTACTTTAATATTATATTTGTTCTTATAAATTAAAAAATGTAAATAAAAATAACTTTTTAGAGTGATATTGAAAAATTACGGTTTTTTTAATCTTTCGTTTTTCTGTTTTTATCGTTCTTTGATAAAACTAAAGTTTAATTTATAAATATAACGTATTAAATTTGTAATAAAAATTGGTAATTTTATAAATCATTACATATGTTGGATAAGTTATGGTAATATTTATCTCGTGGAAATTAATCATTATTTTGGTGAAATAAATAATAATATACATGGAAATTTATTACATTTTCATAAGAGTAATAATCATAAATAATCTATAAAGTATTTATTAATACGTTTTTATTCGTCTTATGCTATGTTTTTGTGTACGAAATCATTAAATACAATTGTTTGATAAATAAAGCATAAAAGTTGCAACCGGTAATTTTTACACCCACTCATATTTTCGCTCGTCACAAGTAAAGTTAATTCAACTAGTGTGGTCTGAAGAAAGTTATTATAACACAGTTTTTGAGTGGGGAGGAAGGGAGAGTTTAACCTATCTGGAACCTATAATTGTTCGATGGGATTCAATTATAACTTTAACGCAACACATCATTAATATAATATTTTAGTTTATGGCAGATTTGTTGAGTCGTCAGCCATTATTCTGAAGTGGGGAAGAGCAAATATTATACCAAAAATAACTTTTCGTTTAAGATTTATGTGTCAATAAAAAAAAAAAAAAAAATGTAAAAATAATAATTTTTTAATTTATCATAAATGTCCTATAAAGTTATTATGAAGTGTTTTAATTATCTTAATAGTAGAAACTACAAATTCAAACCATTTTCTGTTGAATTTTTAAGTATTGAATAGAAGGAAATTGGTCAAAGTGCACTGAATATTGACAGCAGTTGATTTATTGTCGAATACCATTAGATTCTAGTAGTTCACTTATCCGCAAGGGCCTACATGATAATATAATAATATGTGAAAGCCAAAAAGTATTGGTCATATGATTGTAGTGCAAAAAATGTTTTTTTTTTTATAACTAGTTGCATATCATCAATTTTTCAGATTATTTATGTTTTTAAATTTAAATTACAGTCAAAACTGATTGATTAATAAATTAATTTTGTTCATTCATAGAACTACAGAAACATGAATAATTTTATTTTAGTAGTTATGGGTATTTAATAACTGTTAGCTTGATTTTTATCTACACTTAATGAAGCAGTGTAGATATTATAAAAATTAATAGATAAAATAATATGTATTGCAGAAATTACGTCTTATAAACATTTAACTTCAATAAAACTATTTTGTTGTATTACTATAGCACATATAATATACATTAAGAATCTATCAATAATAAATCAAAAATACACGCATTTTAACCTATTCAAAAATAAATATTTTTTTCCTAGTTGGATCTATTATTTGGAATTTTAATATACTCAAACGCAATATTACATTAAATATTAATGATTCATTAAATATGTATTTCATTTTTAATAAATTAGAAATACTCAATTTGTAAACGACAATGTTAATTCTATATTTATAAGAATTACTAAATTAAAAATGCCAAAATAATGAAAATGCCAGCTAAAATATAATATTAATAAGCCACCAATAATAAGCTTCATCCCAGTAGACTCTTTAAATTTAAAGAAAACAGTAGAATTCCTTATATATGTTAAATTCTTGAATAGATGGTACAAATATTTCAAATTCAAATATTTAAAGAGTTTTATTGATCGCAAATCATTATTGTACAATATAACATTATTATATTAAATATTTCCAATCTGTTTTAATTATTTTCAGATAGTTTAATTTATACAATTTTTAACTAACTTGTTTAAAACCGCCAAGGGATGTGAACGTTCACAATTAAAAAAAATGAATTACCAACTAAATCATATAATTTATTGATTTCGTACGTTGCTATATTATATTATTCGCAAGTAATTTTTAACATCATAACATAATACAATATATAGACATATGCGTATGACGTAGGTCCAATAATCGAATTCTAAATACCAAGGTAATTAAAAATTTTTGTATCCAAATTTGTCAGATGACAAAATATAATTTATTCATATTATATTATATTTATAACCTCCATATAATTAAAATATTTTAACATTTGTGAATGAATTTTCTTGAACTTGCAAACAATGTATAAGAAAACATTCAATAAACAAAAATATAAACGTAAGTGTAAATCAACATCTGATGTAGGTCTTATAATAAATCAACACACACGACGAATGAAATATCTTTAATTTGTATTCAATCACATTATGTTAATTAAAAATATGTAGACAATAATCAAAATAATACAATATTATACACACACATAAAATACGAAATATTATGTTATGATCGAAGAGGGTTCCCCAGCGACACAACTTCGAATAATAAAATCTAATAAATTTGAAATTCTGAGATGTTATTATTTATACTGTCTCTGTGAAAGATTTATGAGTTAACGCTGCATAATCAACAAAGAGTTTTCAGTTTACTTTTCACCATTTTTAATTAATTTAATATTTCCAAACAGAAATAGAGATAAATAGGTACCTACCTCCTAATTTTAATACGTAAATGTAAGTGAAAAATAATCATAAATTCATAACAACTTATTTCATAAACAACGATTTTAAAAAGAAGTATACTAATCTCGAAAAATATTGACGTTTTTTGAGTATTGTTTATTGTCAAACAACATATTTAATATTTCTTATCATGATTAAATTTATAAGATTCACTTTTTTGAACTGCATACAATTTTAATAATACGTCCCAAAACAATCAATTGCTCTAAGAATTCTTGTGTATAAAAGTCGAAATAAATTACAACAGAATTTTTCCAACACTTAATAATTGTGATCATTAGCCTTCGTACTATTTTTAGAATATACTTTGAAAATTATTTTTAATTCTTAAGGACTTTCAATTATTAATGTTATTAATATATAATAACTATATATTCTCAATAAATGTGTTGTAAAAGTTAGTTGTATACCATTTAAACCTATCTATGATGACTAGATAAACATAAGCTTATAAATATTGAACTAACAACCGAATTCAATGGGTGATTGGTATGGTAAAAATTAAGCATAACCGCTACACACTTTCATTAGATAAAACGTAAGTTTATTTATGGATAGCCGTCGGACGTCCTTAAGTCTAAAAGTGCACTTACAAGATAGTTTTACTATGAAAATGTTTTAGTTAATATGACATCTTATAATTTTTAAAATTTAACAAGTCAACTTTAGTAACTTTATAATGAGTTTAAATCATGGTAATAAAAAAACCTTTTAAAATCTTTAATGATAGTAATTTTATATTTAAAATCGTATATAAGTACAGTAATTTTGTAGTTAATATAATTTTTAAAAATATTAGAAAAACGTGATTGAATTAAACACAATTGATTAACTTATAGTCTTATAAATTGTGTTCATATCATTGTTTTCTTTGACAGAAGTCAAAAGTTGAATACTTAGAAGTAATGGTGAAACGTTAAATGTGGACTAAATTTCTAAATATTTCAAAACTATTTTTATTGATTAAAAATTTTATATAAAAATCTGAGGAGGAGTAGTTATAATCCTCATACCTTTGTTTTTCAATCCAAGCTTGCAATTAAAACTTTTGAATAAAACAATTAAACTGGTTAATTTAAATTTAAATCGGTTAATGGTACTAATAATAGACATAATTATGTACTATAATCAACATAGTAAATTTAAATATTTTAATCATAGTCCATAAAAAAAATTATATTTATTTATTGGTAGGTACTTAAATAATAAATTCAGTTGCACAAAGTATCAACTCCAACTATACTAATACATGTTATATTATTGCAATGTTTTTAAAGTATAAGCCAAGTTTACAAATAAAATTATTATATACCATATAAATAATTATTTTATACATATATTAGAACTTTCCTTAAATACAGTCATATTATTTATACACTTTCAATTTTTTCTTGGGTGCTTTTTTGCCTACAAATGACTAAATAATGTGAAAGATGAAATGCAAAAAATACATCTATCGGCTACCACGAACATCTGTTAGGTGATTTATAATATGTAAATTCTTTGTAGGCCTTTTCTTTTTAAATCGGTGTCTACCTATGTAAAATACATTTTTGCAGAACTCAATACTGTGATAACTAAACACTTTATTGCAGTCATACACTTACAATACACAACCTGCCTATACCGCAATCTGATATGTAGGTAAGTAGGTGGTACTTCTTCTTCTTCTTCTTATACTGGCATTTATTACTCTTTAAGAGTTTTTGCTACCATCACGATCTGTCTCCATTCTTCCCTGTTATAAACTATTGTTCTTCATTCTCGTACTCCTATTTTCTGAAGGTCTTCTTCCACTGTATCCATCCATCTTTTCCTGGTCGTTCGCGAGGCCTCTTTTCCGCAGGTCTCCACTTTAGTACCGCTCTAACCGTATCTTCCTTACTTCTGCGCATTAGGTTACTGAGCCATTGTCTTCGCTGGTCACTTATGAAGCTGCTGACGGATGTCAGTCCCAACTCATCCTGTAGTTTCCGATTGAATTTTCTAATTTTCTTCTCCACGCACCTGTACTAATATCATAGAAGATAAGACCACAAATTGTTCTTCATATTTTATTCTCAAACGTCCTTAGTCTCTTTATTGTATTACTAATGGTTTTCCAGGTTTCACAACCATATGTTAGCGTGGGTCTTATTATTGTCATATACAGTCTTGCCTCTGTTTTCTTTGAAAAAAATATTGATTTTAGAAACTTATTTAGTGCGAACGATACCCTTTCAACCTTTGTTATTCTTTTTCCAATCTCTCTTGACCAGTCATTTTTGACACTCAGCATGGCACGTAAGTATTGAGACTTGTTAACTTTTTCAAAAACTACGTCTTCATCATCATCATTTGCATTCTCTTCATTTTCTAATAATTTTATTATCTTCATTTTTCCCTATTTATTTTCAGCCCTACTTTACCAGCTGCTTGTTCTATTGTTAAACTTGTTAGCTCTTTCTGCATTTCTCTAATTGTTTTTTCCAACGTTGAATTAAAGAACATTGGAGACAGTGTATCCAAGTAAGTGGTACAGGAAACCAAAATATATTATATATCTCTGGATTCATTAACATCTACGCGCGTTCGCTTTGCCACCGTATACGAACGAAATAAATTAGAAAAGCCAACTCACTAGTATAATATAGTATAATGTTGGTGTACACTGTAGGTATACGATGGTATACAATAATACCTACCTAGGACCTACATTAATTTTTAAAAAGGATGGCTAGAGTGCGTAAACAACTGTGTACATATATACACGCTTGGCACACGACCGGTCTATTAAACGCCCGACAAAAGCCTTACCCAACTTATATTTATCCCGGAAACGAGTGTACGTGCATTCGACCCTCGGACGAGGGCAAACAAGACGACCATAAAAGAAAATATAATATGCGCTATCCCCGTTTTATTGCTCCTAGAGAACGCTTGCAATGTCCTAGACTATAAGAGAAGTGGTCTTGCTGTGAATGAGGAAATCGCGTGGCATGTAACAGGCCAAAATGTTTGGTTTATGCAGTCCGGGTCTAGGGGGAGGTTCAAACGAGCAGATTCTGTGCCGTGCTCGGCAGCGAAAATCGTTTTTATACTCTTAAAATAATAAACTGTTGAGAAGAATATAATATTTGTTTATTTGCGACAAATGGAGATGAAGAGCACTCGAAACAATATATTATAATAATATTGTATATTATAATTGTACACACTCGACATGGTGGTATGTATGTGTATAATGTCGTTACTCGTTTGAGACAACAGGCGCACGCAAATAAAAAGATAAATATTTACATTATAACATGTTTTGCTTATTCGTATCGGATAACATTACGTTGTTAAACTTTTATTATTCTAAAATTATTACTGTACCTAAGTGTGCAATCTTGTATGAATATTTCAAACCCATCTTAATATCCATACTTTTTTTCTCAGAAATACTGTTTTTTTTTTCTATTAACGTGAAGTCTACACATTTTTGGTGACACTTTTATGACTTTAAAATATATTATCTCCCCGTTGTAGGTTATAATCAGTTGGTTTATATTCGTATTTATTGCATTTTCGGGTAAGAGGAGAGTTCCAAAATTCCATGTAGGCACCTATACTTAAATCTTCTACAGTTTTACCAATTGAAATTACGAGCATCTTTTAAAACCGCACACTTACCATTCACAGCTGTACATTTTACACACCATTAATACCACACACATTTTGTCTATTGTTAAAAATGGAAATTTGGAAGATCCATAATTCAAAACCGTATACGCAGTGGCGAACTGGGTGTCAAGGGATCTGGGAGGTTAATCAGCAATATTAGGGCCCGGGATTTAGCCTATACCTATATGGCTTATATATAAATATATTTAAAGATATATTTATATGATGTACTCATATATATTATATTTTAGATAATAAATGTTTTTAGTCAATAGTTACATCAAATCAACTTCTTTTACACTTAAATGTTTTAAAAAATTATACAAATAATAACAGTTTATTTAAAATACAAACTTAAATTAAACTTCAAATTTTAAAAAAATCATAATTTACTTAGCTCTAATGAACTTTTCCCAATGTTATTTATAATAACATGGGTATCAGGTAGTAAGTCAAGTTCAATACTTATTAGTGACTCCAGTATTTCTTGACCCATTGATACTCTCAAACGGTTTTTAATTATTTTTAACTTTGAGAAAGCTCTTTTACAACATACTTGAGTACAGGATAAAGTTAATGCGACTTTGTCACTCTACATAAATTACTGTATGCAGAAGAATGAGAATTTTAATCGTTTAAAATAGAAAAGGCACAAGGAATACAATATCCATTTTTTTTTATAACTTGTCATATCATTCTTAAACAAATCTCAGGAATCTAGTGATATAAAAATATCGCAAATATTAGCAATCAAAGATTTATGACATTAATATTGAACTATAGAATAAATACACAGATAATCATTATTGATGTCTTCATCTAATTATTTTAAATTTGTATAACATTTTAAATTTAAAGTACTTATTAGTTTTGAGTAACATGAAGCAAATAAACGTAACTCAACTAAAACTTTAATTTTATTCCCTCTAGAAATTTTATTGTATCCAAATTATTTTCATATTTCTTTATTCGTTCTTCTAAATTTTCAAAATATTTCTGTCCAGAAGAGAGAAATGATAATGAAATAAGGAAACTTGTATTACAGTTATTTTTAAAACGACGATCTACTGCTTCTAATATCTTATCCATTATAACACGAAACGTTTGAACTCTATATTTTGAATTTTCGTCTAGATTTCCGATTTCGTCAAATGTTTTTTCCCCGGTCATAATTTTAATACGTTTACGCCGCCGCAATGGAAATTCTACTACAATTTCAACGTTTTAGAGATGATCCGGTATCTTTTTCTCCATGACTTCAACAAACAGTGTCACTTCAGATAGAATTATTTTAAAGTAATAATTATTTGATATTTCTATCAGATTATTTTGAAACGTTTTAATATATAATCAAGCTGCTAAATAATCTAGCCCTTTCGTTTGCAAATACTTAGATACCGATGTAGATAGATTAAACATTTTCAGAAATAAAAAATCAGTAACTAAAGTGTTAAAAGAATATAATTTATTTAAGAAATCGCGAGCTTCACTTGAAGCATCTGAATTGGCATTAAAATCGTGCCCTAATACATATAAAACTTAAAGTATAATAAATACTTAAGATCGACCAGTCCACGTTTTAATATACTTATTTCAATTTCGAATGATGAACATTTGAAATTTCTTAAATTTTAAAATATTCAAATCAAATTTATAGGAGCTACTGTATAATATAGTGCAAAATAGACTGATCGATCTCAAGTAGACTAATAATGAATCCAAAAGTCGCATCGTATACAAGATTCATCAAAGTGGTTGACTAATCGGTATATTTTAATTGAAGTAACTAACCACATTAATAACATATTACCTATATAATATATTACATAATATTATTTTGTGTACAGTTTACCATATTAATATATTATATTTACGTTTAGTGAAGAATTTTAAAATTTAAAATTGTATGAACACTACAATGCAACTATAACAATTTTAAACTCGCGTCTCATAAAAATATGAAATTATATAATTGTAAAGATTATACAAGCACGTTGGTACATTACTTATCGATAAGGTCGTTTGCATACACGACGATAAAATGACAAATATTATCGATGACGGTTTTAGGTACACTGATTATATATTATGCAATAATATTTTTTTCATAGAATTCTTCGAATTTAAAAACCCATGACAATATTATTGTACATAAATATGTATAGTAAATGAATGGTGTTTTACCATTATATTTAATATGTATTATAAATAATTTTTATTCATCTGACATGATCGAGGACCCAGAAGACGATTGCCCCCTCGCCTCCCTGGCCAGTTCACCCCTGCGCACACGCCTGATTGACAGTTAAAAATTAAACGCTTATTATTATAAACAAATCGTCGTAATTAATAATTGTATTAATATAAATTGATTAAAAAATAAAAATGAAAGATAAAATTAAATACCTAGGTATAATGTTTAGATTGGAATACTCATTTAAATCCAAGAGATTTAAAATATTCAATTTTAATTATTTCATTGTTTATGAACCGATTATATACAGTTAAAATATCTATTTATTATATCAACTTTACGTTTCGTATTTTAGATAAATTTATGCGTCATATCAGCAAGTGTGGTATTAAACGGTGCAGTGAGATGCTCAGTTTTGTTGAAAAGGGGGGAATGATTTTTTCTCAGACCACGTAATATAACGGTAAATATATTTTCATTGCTTTATCATATATTTTATGTGACAAAAATAAGCCAATGGGGTTACACCCTCATCCCCTATGGCTCCTAAAACGGTGTGGTTTTAGGAAAACTGTACAGTATTTATATAGAGAGTTGTGCGAATTTGAACGACGACCTTTTTTGATTATGTGCAGTTATGATGATCCCCGGAAATTATATCACTCAAGTTTCCAAAAAACTAAGCAAAACAACTGAAAATCAATCAAATGAATTGTATTTATACTGATTGATATGATATTAAACAATATATCAAAAACAATATTGTTAATAAATTCTTTTGATCATTTATATGTTAACAGGAGTAAAATATTTCAAAAATATATAAATAAAACTTTTTGGGAACCAAATATACGGGTTTTTTTAATTTTAATCCAAATTTTAAATAATTTATAATGTAACAATAAAATATATATGCCCTGTGATGTGGTACCTTTAGTTTGTAAGACTTAAATAAATTATTTACCTTAGGTTTTACAAGAGCAAAATTAAAAATAAAAATAATAACATTTTGAAATTCTAATCTATATGTAAATCTTAAATGTATAAGTAGATGTACAATTATGTTGAATTATTTAAAGGTCTACTACTTTATAATGTTAAACATTTGTTAACATTTAAATAAAATATATTGCATTACCTACTCCATTAGGGTACTATATGAACACTTGTAATTAAAATATTCGGATGAGTAAATTACCAAGGTACGCCAATTCTACTGTATGATGAAAATAGTTTGTTAAAATAATAACTATAGTTATGTATTTTATACTTCAGATTCGAGTAAAAATGTAAAAAAATTTCATAATTTAAAATTATTTTAATTGGTCAAATATTACACGAATAATTATTAAAACACAATTTATAATCAGTTTTTTTTTAGATAAAAAATAAAAAAATATCAAATTTAATAATTACTTGCTTAGCTGCATTGATCATATTTTAAACTGAATTAGCTTTTAATTGATGTGACTATATTTTATAACTTATATTTATTATTTATTAGCAATTTAATATTATATATATCAAATTGTATATTGGATTCAAATTTATGTCGTAAACAATAAAAAATACAATTACTCATTTAACATTGAAGAGAAAAAAAATAATTATATTTTATTTTCATATTATATTTTTTGAAAAATTATCTTATCAACTATAGTATAAAATTTAAACCAAAATTTGGTGTTTTATTTGAAAACATTATACTATAAAACATTAGGTTTAGATTGTATACAAAATGTTAACTAAGATATTAAATTATACCTAAGTATCAATACATATTAATAATAAAATATTAGTATAAATATAAATGTATTTTATATTTTACAGTGAGTCGCGTAAAAAACTAATATATATATATATATATATTTGAAAATTAAATCATAATTTTTGTTTTATTTTGTCTTCTGTAAACTTAAACAAAATTCTGTTCGATGGTTTTTCTTAACATTAAATCTACCTCTTTTTTTTTATTGTTGGTCAACTTTTGATATACCAATAGTAACCTATAATTTGAATTTTAAATGCTAACAAGTAATATTTTTCTGGGCATTACGATGACATGCCTTAATCTAATAACGGACTAACCGTTTATTAATTATTAGGTATATTAGTTAAAAGTTTAAGCGAACCTATTTAAAACAAGCAGCGGAGTTATTAACTTCTTATATATCTTTAGATATTATTATTCACTACCCTCCAATCGAAACATAAAAATTATAAATATATGACAAACCACTGGTTATTATTTATTTATTTGAATTGACTTAGCTCAAATAAAAACATATTTACAGCCAAAAATTAACTACCTATATACTTTCGACGGCTTCAAGTCTACTAAAATAAAATTGTTTAATCATTATAATCTCGACAAAAATCACAAACATAGTATACTACTTACCACCTAGTACTTGTATAGTGCTATGGTACTATATAGTCTTTGATATAATATAATATATAAATACTATATAGAGTATATAGACTAGATACAATGTCAAATAATATTATATGGATGTTCCACGAGGTATATTTTTAAGAAGAATGGCTAACGAACGCCAAGAAGATGGTTTCTTCAGGATAAATAATGTGTACAACTACAAAGCTGCCAAGAAAAGGTTATTTCCTCCATCGGAGAACTCATTTAGCTTTGACACAATCGTTGATAATGCTTATAAACAACCGTAATAAAATTGTATTCGAAGTGAAAATGAGATAAAAATATATTTACCTCATTGTTTAGTTTTGAGACGGTACATATTTTTGTCCTTTGTTTTTTATTTTTTATTTTTATGAAAACAAAAATCAAATCATCTCTGGTTGATATATGTTATACCCTTTGATAGTACGTAGATGTTTTATTGTCATTCATTAAACATTTCGAACATTCCGATCAACACTATAGGATGAATAATGGGATCGTTATTTTTTTACTGTCGTAAAATAGACTAATACTATGATTTGCTTGAGCGTATTGCAGCCTCCGCCACCAGATTTAAATTCTGTTCAAAATTATCCGAGAAGTGTTAAACGGGCACATTGCCCATATGCACCTCCATAGGGTATAAATTCCACTGACTTTGTATTGACTCCGCCGACTACTGTACATAATATTATAATATAATATTATTAACTACCGCAAAGCTTAAATGTATAAATATCTGAAATTATTAACTTTAAAAAATATCGGTTGTTGTTTGAACTTGTTCGTTGTTCATAAATATTTTTAATTTATTTATTTAATTTCAATGTATTTAATTTGAATTTGAATTTTGTTTTTTTATTTTTTATTTACAAGAATTAGTAATATTTTTCATACAAAAAAATAAAAGTTATTATTTTTAGTTCAAAAAACGGAATTTAAAAAATATTATATTTTGATATTATACTATTATTGGAATATTTATAAAATATTTCAGAAGTAGCTACATATTATAATATACAATTTTAATCATATTTTATTAATCGTATACACAATATTATGATAATATGCAAATGATTGTCATACTATTTAGGAAATAACATATTTTATACTGTGAAAATATGTATATAATCGATGTTCAACGGTTTTCTAGTAACTACGAACACATTAAATTCTGTGTAGAAAAATTTTACCAAAAATTGTTGAAATTTTATTTTGATTTGTGGGTATAATTATTATAGTAGGTATGTGGGATTCTTACATATACATATTATATATTTTAATTTCGAATTGCGTAATGTTTGAAAAAAAATTATATTTTATGGTTATATTACAGTGAAATCCATAGTCCTTCATGTTTTAATAAGAAAACTATATAAAACTCTAGAATGTACGAAGTATCATAAATATTAGTCAAAACATTCCGTGTCATTTTTGCATAATATTATCCATCCTTGTGCCAATAATACAAATAAAAGTCAAAGATGAGAAATTAATAAAAATAGTTTCACGTTTCTTTAAAAATGTTTTCGTATTGTAGATTTTTCTATGACCTATTTAAATTATAACAAAATATTGATCATGCCAAAACAATTTAAAATCTTATCATTTAGATGATGCGTCATTATGTCATTACCATTGTATTCAACTGTATCATTCAGTCACGTACACTTTATTAAGTTATATTAGCCTTATTAATTTATTTTATTTCTTTCAATTTTTCGATTTGTTTAGAATTTATAAATATTTTGAACGTAATTACAACAAATTATACTGGCTTGAATGTAAAACCCTGTAATGTCAATAAATTCCAATCTAACGCATAATTAATACGAAACCGCAGTGCATATTAGGTAGGAACCGTAGTTTTATACGAAAAGTAAATATACTATAGTTAGTAAAAATATATTATAACAAAGTCTGACAGAGTATGACATTGTTATACAGCACTTAAACCACATGTATTATGCACACACATTGATTCAAGTGGGTATGTAAGACATTAAAATACATATAATGTAGTAGATTCTCGTTATGACGAATCTCAAGGGGAACAGGAAAAATATGAAGGTATTAACAACTTCTGGATATCGAGTTTTATTAAAAATTTTTAAAAAATTTTAAAAATAATAATACATATATGAATAATAAATAATAGGAATACAAATAAATATAAATTAACAATTATAAAATGTTAAATGAATGAACGACATCTTCCAAATTAGGTAATGCAGAAAAAGCCTTAATTAATATTTATCGATGTCCAAACAAGGAGTTATCCTCATTTTTTTTTTATATTTCTATAATTGAACTTCAAAATTTTATCTTTCTGTTTAATAATCGACGATAATATATGTGATGGGATATTAAATTCATTGGCGATTTTACATTTTTTACGGTCGCCTTTTTCAACTAATTGTATATTAATAAACTTTGTCCGAAATTGAAAGGACATTTAATTTACACTTCTTTTCTATTTCACTACAAACCACTATAAATGAGACTACCAATGCGCGAAATCATAATCATTATACTGAATGTACTGCAAAATTGTCTGTTCTTGCGGTAATAAAAATATTATTTGTGTACTTGAGATAATGAAAGATGATTAATTTTATATCGAATTATCGAGAGCAAAACGCTATTAAGTGTAATGGTAGTTACAAGGGGAATTTAATATAGTTCAAAATAACAAAAAATTCAAGATAGCAACGTTTGACATCATAAGAATTTACCGACTATATATAAAAACGCTCATAACTCGATTAAAAATTAAAACGTCGTAAATAACCGACGATAGAACACAAATAATGTTCTTACCTTTAAGTTTGATTAAATACGTACGCAATAATCTTCAAATCATTATTCACATATCAGTTCTCTTACGTAACATACTTTAATCAATAATAAATACAAAACAAAATAAAAATATTTCCCCGATTAAAATAATCAACCAAAAGATCGTCCTAAAGATAACAAATCCAGCTAATAGCCAATTAAGCGAGCGCCAGACAGACGATATTTTCAATTATAATTGGACGGAGGTCGTCTCACCCAAACAACATAAACGTTTAAATTCAGATAGACAAACACCTTCTCCCAAAACAATCAAAACTAAAAACAACACAAAATTTACTACTAGTAATAAATTTTCCGCTTTGGCACAAAATGAGACTCCGAAATGGAAACCAGTGAGGAAAATGAAACCATCACTACACCCCTTCCACCAATTTTCATAAAAACCAAAATTTCAAACTACCAAGCATTTTGTCAAAAATTAAAAAACAAAATTTACTCGACTAATAATTTCACCTATAAAAGCTCCACCGAGTCACTTAAATTAAATGCTACATCGTCGAACGCATACAGAATAATCATTAAATTCCTAAAAGAATCAAATGTCGAATTCTTCACGTACCAACTAAAGGAAAATAAACCATACTGAATTGTAATTAGAAATATTCATTTGACCACACAATCTGATTATATCAAAGACTGATATGGACCTCACAGAGGACGAGGAGTCGTGAATGGACGAAAAGGAGCTTTGAAGTCGCGGTGTTGAAATAATTGTAAAAACTGTTTAATATTCTGACGATTAATTTATTATAATTTTAGAAAAATGACTGGCGTGAAGGTGCTCTCTGTAGTCTGGCTGAATCACGTCTAAAATGATGCTGATTCGGGCTCCCTTA
>JACXSJ010000368.1:91076-170390 GCA_014851325.1 Pentalonia nigronervosa
GACGAATTAAATAAAGAAGGTTTCCTAGCAATAAATATTACAAATGCCCAACATAGAATTTCTAAAACGCCACTACCATTATTCGTTGTAGACCTTGAACCAGCATTAAACAATAACGATATATTTGAGCTCAAATCTCTATGTTTCATAAAAGTAAAAATTGAAGCACCCCGAATCAATAAATAAGCACCTCAATGATTAAATTGTCAAAAATATCAAAACTTACTGCAACAACCACCCTCGATGTGTACTGTGGTGAAAACAACAAAACCGATGCATGCACCAAAAGTCATGACCTCTCTGCCAAATGTGCGTTATGCAATAAAAATCACCCAGCCAATTATCGTGGATGTCTAATCCTCAAAAAACAACAACAACCCCGCAATCAATAATCACTATTCAAAAAAAAAAACAAATCCAACAATTTGCTATGTACCTGGCGATACATAACTTTTATGACTATTAACAATGACCTTGAGGGTAAGGGGGAACGATGTACGTTTCAACAGAGACCACTTATAAATAAATTATTAACCCGTGGGAGCGTTGGGAAAAGGCAGAGCAGTATCGACTATAAGAAATTCCGAGAAATTATCTATTAAATTACATAATGTAATGCTGGGCATATTAGTTATAAAATTACAGTAATAAAGGAACTAACAGCACCCATGGAGATATCGCCGCTCGACGACAAAGCGTGGGTGGTCGGCATTTCCTTTATACACGACAGACCAAATGAGGTCAGCATTATCTCACGAGGGAGACGTAGGTACCGATAGGAGGAGTAGCCAATATATAAGGGAGCCCGAATCAGCATCATTTTAGACGTGATTCAGCCAGACTACAGAGAGCACCTTCACGCCAGTCATTTTTCTAAAATTATAATAAATTAATCGTCAGAATATTAAACAGTTTTTACAATTATTTCAACACCGCGACTTCAAAGCACCTTTTCGTTCATTCACGACTCCTCGTCCTCTGTGAGGTCCATATCAAATTGAAGAAAGTACAAGCTATAATGATATCTCCTTGTTAAACCCGTTCACCAACAACAGTCTTGTACAAATAATTTAAATAATAGTAAAACCTATTCACAAGCCATGAAATCAAATAATAATCCAACTCATACAATCAACGAACACAATAACAAACAAAGTAAAAATATAGCGTCCCATCTGAATTCATTCATTAATGAATTCAAATCTCTCATTAACCCACTCATTTCACTTCTAACCACAGTCATTGACAAAATAATAAAAAATATTAAAAAATAATATCAATATTCCTATCTTATCAATACTACTCTGGAACGCAAATGGATTAACTCAAAATAAAAACGAATTAGAATTCTTACTTTATGACAAAAAAATAAATATTGCCCTAATTGCAGAAACACATCTAACACCAAATAAACACTTCAATATACCAAACTATATAATACATCGTTCAGATCACCCCGATAATACCACACATGCTGGTTCAGCAATATTAATATTCTTCATGATACCACACTATGCATTACCAGCATACCAAAAGACCTATCTACAAGCTCCAAACATATAAATAATACTCGATCACATCCCCAGTTCAATATCATCAGTCTACTATCCTCCTGGTCAAAAAATTACTCCTCACCTACTCCAAATATTTTTACGAACTCTAAAATCTCATTCATCGTTTGTGGGAACTTCAATGCTAAACATATATCATTTGGCTGTAGATCAAATAACCCCAGAAGACAAATATTCTATAATACAATTCTAAATAATCATCTTTCCTTTATTACGCCCGACTTCTCAACCTTCTGGTCATCTCACACAAATCATATCACAAACTTACTTGACTTTTTTATCACCTCATTACCAAACCACATAAACAAAAATATTGAAAACCTTGACGAACTATCCAGCAACCATTCCCCAGTTCTACTTCACCTAGATGGCAAGCTAGAAAACATAACAAATAACAGTCTCCATTCTTACCAAATAAATTACAATCTTTTTCAAAAAAAATTAGACAAATATCTCTTTTAAAGTACAATTAAAATCTCATGAAGATATCGACAACGTTTCGCAGATGCTAGTATCAACCATCCAAGAAGCATAGCAGACTCAATCCCCCTATCATCAGCCACCAATATTCTAATAAAACCTCGCCAATATTCCTATCTACTATTGAATCTAAAGAAATTAATTTATAAAAAAACGTAAAGCTAGAAATATATGACATCAAACGCATTATTCAAATCACAAACACGAACTCAAACAAACTGGAGAAGGAGCTCCAAACCTTTAAAACCAACCAATTTCACTCGTTCTTATCTTCATTAACACCAACCAACGATTCCTTATGGAAATCAATAAAAAACATAACCAAAAGAAGAGATACAGTACTCCCATTATTAAACCCAAATCACTCTTTAGCTATAACTGAAAGTGAAAAAGCAAATCTTTTTGATGTCCACTTTTCAGAAATCTTTTAACCACAAACAGACGTAAAACTTAGCATAATGCATTTAGAAACGTTCACTCATTTCTAAGTAGCCCACTGCCTATGACATTACCAGCTAAACGAATCTCGCCTTATGAAATAAAGTTACATATTACAAAACTACATAACAATAAATGTCCAGGATATGATTTAATAAACAACAAAATACTCAAAAAACTAATGAACAAAATTATCCTATTTCTGATACATATTTTCAATGCCATACTTAGATTATCTTATATTCCACCAATATGGAAATTCTCAACTATGATACTAATTTCTAAACCTGAAAAATCAAAGCATCTTGTAACCTCATACCGTCCAATAGCCCACTACCGATATTAAGAAAACTCTTCAAAAAGTTACTACTAAAAGGATTATCCCGATCATCAATAAAAAAAAATATTACCTAACAATCAATTCGATTTTCGCTCATATCACTCAACAATCCATCAATACATCAAATTACCGATAAGATTTTATCGACTTTTGAAAAAAAAACACTTTCCTGATGTATTTCTTGACATCGCTCAAGCATTTGATCATGTGTGTCACGATGGGTTACCTACTGCTTAAGCTAAAATCATTTCTACCTGCCCCATATTTCCTTATTCTTAAATTATTTCTCAAAGACCGGTTTTTCACTATTAAGCACAACAACTCTTACTCTCCATACTATAAATTTAATATTAGAATACCCCAAGGAAGTGATTTATCACCTATCCTTTACAATATATACACACCTGAACTTCTCAGAACAAATCATACAACCCTCGAAACATATACCAATGATACAACTATACTAGCATCAAATAAAGTACCAAACATTGCCTCGCACGATATCCAATACCACTTAAATCAGATCTCAAATTGGACAAACAAATGGAAAATTAAAATAAACGAAAATAAATCAGTCCATGTAAACTTTACTCTCAACAAAAACTATTGTCCCCAACTATCCCTAAATAACATCCCCATACCGATTCAAAATGTAACTAAATATTTAGAAGTTCATTTAGACAAACGTCTAATTTGGGCCCAACTACAAAAAATAAAAAAAAACAATCCAATACTCGCCTACACCTTCTCCGTCCATTACTATCTCCCTCAAAATTCTAAAAAACAAAATTCTAATATTCAAAACAATTATAACTCCCTTCTGGTAATATGGTATTCAGATCTGGAGCCAAGCCAAACCCTCTAACATAAGACCAATACAAGCATTCAAATTCATATATCTTAAAAAATCACTGGAGCCCCATAGTATATGACCAACAATGCTCTACATAATGACCTATAAATACCAACCATTACTAAAGTAGCAATACGACACTACAAAAAATTTCATTCCAAATAAAACTCAAACCCAAACCCACCAATTTTCTGTATGTCATCAATCACTATTCCCAACAACCCATCAAGAAGACTTAAACGAAGATGGCCAAGAGATGCTCTATTTAAACAATAATAAAATCAATATATATATATAAAAAAAAAAAAACGATAAAAATATCAGCGTTAACAAGAGTTAGAGGAAATTAGTCTGATATAGGTCATTAATGGCTAGACAGTTGTTACGTCTCATTTGTGCTTGCGTGTTCTCTATAAAGTAGTGAATATAAAATTACTATATTGTACGATTTATGACACCTATTTTTTTTCAAAATGAATATTGTCAATGTACAAGGTAAGCAAAATTAATATACATTACTTATATTTATAGTTCTGTATGCTATAGTTTAACATAAAATTAAAATAAATTATGTGTATAGTTGTAAAATTAATATATTATGGTCTCCCAAAAAAGGGGGGATTAAGGGAAGTTAATTTGTTTACAGACTTATATATACCTTTAAGAATATGAATTCATTTTCAACTACCAAAAACCGCCAATATTATAACAAAACTTTTTTTTTTTTAGAAATTACATTAAAAAATGATGATTTATTCAACGTGTTACGCGGTAATAGTAGAATTTTACAACCATCTTCCGGGGCATTCAGAAAAATTATATTTAATTTCGTAAAATCTAAAATACCGAACTGGGATACAATGTATGAAGACTACGATAAGATTTTGGAAAACAAAATATCTGGCTTCTGTAATTCTTTAGATAAAAAATGGACATTAGTAAAACGCACTTTAAATATTTTTAGAAAGTATAATGAAAATTAGTTGAATTTAAATTTTAATATTACTCTATCACCACGTGAATTTCATTGTAACGCGTCAACTTCCGGAATGCCTTTAGCTTCAGAATCTACGTTTAGCGTTGGAAGACCAATCAACCCATTTATTCATAGTTCCAATAAAACTAAAAGACGAAAAATATATTTAATTGTAAATGAAAATTCGAAAAATGAAATTATTTTTGCGACCAAAATAGTTTTATATTCTGATGGAAATCGCGCAGCAACTGACCTGCTGAAAACTAAGTACAGAATATTGTCCACAACGTGCCTTAAAAATCAAACACACTTATAATAATAGATTATCTGTAGTTACAGCTTATGCAGTAGATAAAGCATTGACTTTGATAATTGACGTTAAATTAACAAAGTTTAGCTACTCAATGTTTAAAAAGGGTCAAAACAGTGTAAAGCTGATATATATATCCTTCTTATGTTAAAATTAAATGTTATCCTGATAACTATAAGGTAAATAAATATGGTACCAGTATACTTTTACAAAATTTAGTTAACCATACGGCTAAAAGATTGTTAGAATCTCTAAATTTAAGTGATCAAAATTTAAATGAATTAAAAAAATTACATTTGCATTTTAAAGTTAGTTAATAGTAAAGTTAGATACTAAATAGTTTAAAATGCAATGATAATTTACAATATGAATTATCCCTATTACATATATGAATAAAATGTTTAGAATGAATGTTTCATATAGCATATAAAAAAGAAATATTAGAGTTAAATAAAAGGGCAAGTGTTGAGCAAAAAAATGAAATGGCTATTCAAAAAAAGATAATTCAAAATGGTCTATGGGAAAAATTGGTAATAAAAGTAGACAGAGTTGTGCAAGGCAAAGGTATAACTAATACTGGTAATGCCGGAAGGCGTCTTTTTGAACATGCACAAGAAGTTTCAGAGATAAGTGGGTTAAATAAAATACTTCTTAGACGTTTTAAAGTTATTTTAAGTATTTTGGCGTGTAGTTATAATGTGAACTCTGAAAAATGCGACAATTATGCGAAAAATACTTTAAAGTTATATTTGCAATTGTATCCCTGGTATAGAATGCCCCCAAGCGTCCACAACATTTTGGTACACAGTTCAAGAGCCATAGAGTTTTCTTCTTTTTCTATCAAGATTTTATCTGAAGAAACGTAAGAAGCATGAAACAAGGATTATATAAAATTTTAATTAATTAATTAATTTGGGCGAAAAAACGCTCGTAAAACCTCAAGAATAGACACCAATACTGATATCTTACATATGTTTTTAATTTCCTCTGACCCTCTCATTTCACAAAATATAAAAAAGAAAAATAATAAATTACGTTCTGAAGCTATGAATTTATTAAGTGATGATATAAGAACTTATATTTCTGGAGATTTAGAAATAGATTTGAGTATTAGTACTAAAGGCTTAGAGTTTGATTCAAGTGACTGTTCCACAAACACCAATAGTGATCAAAGTTGAAATCTTTGTTATAATTTAAAAACTTAATATATAAATATATTTTTAATTTTAAATAAAGTATAAAGAATTAATTTTTTTTTTTAAATTAAATTTATATGATTTATCAAATTAATATTATTTAAACTTATTATATCAGCCTGAAAGATAAAAAAATAATGGTTCAATTAATTTTGTTGTATAGTTTTAGGTACTCATATATTAGGTTTACATAATTGTTATTTAAATATTAAATTATATGTCATATGAATTTTAATGTTTTATTTTATTTAACACCTAGACTTGTATGAACATCATTTGAGCAGATATGGAAAATTATTTCGTACATTTGAATTAAATAAATGTATATATTAATTTTTTTTTATTTTTCCCTCAATGAGCAATATGTTTAAAGTAAGTTAAAAGTTAAAAAAATTTGTCCACCTAAATTAGTGATTTGGCCAACTGTGTAGCGTCCTCTTAAGAGCCCTGCTCGCGTGTCTTTATTAAAGGACAATATTTATAGGTAATATGCAATTTCGTCATCACCACCCATAGCATTTGTGTTAGTCATCAATGATAATCAGTGAGAGTGTGGTTGTATACGGGTACCGGGTCATGTACGCACATGCCAAGAGCACCGCTGACTAAAAATGAAACGCTTGATTTTTTGTTCGAAACATGCTTTACAGGAAAAACTCTCATGCCTCGTAGAGTAGACTGATTTAATTCAATTTCTATTTTTCTTAGAAAGGAGACAATTTTCTATAGAATGCATTGGACTTTAATTTTTGATTTCGTAGTTTTAAAAAAATAATTTAAAAAAACAAAAGCTTGTGAAAATTGGTTATACTCAAAATAGTATCATATAGTTTTGAAATAGAATTTTGGAATCCTAGTCCAATACACACTGTAAAAAGTGTTTTTGTTTCTGACAAAAAAAAAAATTATCAAAACCGGATAACTCTATACTATTCGTGAAATTTTTTCCTATAAGGCATGTTTTTGAGCAAAAAAAACAAATCACGTACAGGCCCCTTAATAACATACTATATTCATACGACGGAAATAAACATTTTAAATTTCATCGATTTTTCAATTTTGTATAATATTAATATATTAAAAACTATTAAACCGTTGCAAAGTCAACTTCTTTACCAAATCAAAAATCTTTACATTTTTTAATTTGAACCACTAGAAGTGCCTTAATTTTTGTCAGTCACTTGGTCGTTTTGATGAAGAATTAATAGGGTTTTCGAGAGCCTTAAGTAAGTCACAGATGTTATTATTACGTGAACGTGAGAGCAAATTACGATACTTGATTATAGTTATGTGCGCACTGTCAGCAATAAATAAATAAGTAAAAAATAGAAATCATTTTTCGTGTCCAATTTGTTTCGACGTATAGTTTTTCAATAATAAATTATGACATATTTTTCAACGTTCATGATGGAAACGCTGTGGGTTTTCTTTATTTTCCATTGCCCATTTATTATTCAGACTTGTAGATAGGTAGGTAGGTACGCGATGCACATTAAAAATATTGCCAGGTTAAGAACGTTTGGAGGCCTAGCACACTTCGTTGATTGACATTATATTTGCCGCTAATGGATTGCCCATTAACACTTACGGCAAAAATAAATGTAATTAAATCTCGAACTGCAATGTAGAGTATTTAATGGGCCCTATATAATTGCCAATGAACCAACCCTATAATTAGAGTCGATTTTTTTTACAAAATTTCCAACGATTAGTCGATGTAAGGAATAAACGTCTCGTTGATGGTACAACGAGGTTATTCATGACGAAAAATTAGCCCCATGTCCGTCTGCAAGTTTCAGTCGTCAATCAAAATACAATTTTTACACATAATTTACTCAAAATATTCTTTTCACGACTGGCCTGTAGGTGCATTTCAAACTAAATTATATGATTAAAATTCATTTGACGAATTGCAAAACAAATTCTGACATTTCAATACTCGTTTGAAAAGTAAAAATAACTATATTGAAAGTACCACATTACAATTAGGCACTTAGTAAAATATATACATTGGATTTAAATTTTAAAAATAATGTACCCCGACATCGAAATATCCTTGAGAATATTTACGTAAACTCCAGTAGGTACCGAATTATTCTATAGAAAGAGCATTTTCTTGTCTTAAACAAATCAAAAATCATTTGCGTTTTTTGATACTAAAAGTCTGATCAAATTCAATGGCGATGATATTATTTGAAAATGCTTAAGCCGAGCTGTTAAATTACAATGAAATGCTTAATATAATACCTATGCCAGAAAATAAAAAGTAGATGCAAATTATAATATTAATAATAATTTTATGTTTTTAGAATTAATAACATTATGTAATTATATTTTTAACTCATTGAAGATATAACCTTAAACATATAAATCGTAATATACTTAGGTATTTCAAATGCATTTTACATTATATTAATTCAATAATTCGTTATACATACATAAACAAATTAAACGTCATCACTTGTATAATAAGTTAATAATTATTTTAATGAAATATTAATTCAATCCAAAACGTACAGTTGATTTCTATCATATTTTGAATAAACTGTTTTAAGATTCAGCAGAATCGATAAATCCCACGCGCATATTATACGAATAAATCATTAAGTACCTGAATATATAGTACTTGAATATTCAAGGAACGGATAACAGTGTTAAATTGTTTAAATTTATCTCGATCGTACATTATTAACTACACACAATTAACTCTAAGAATTTATTGATATGCTAATTTTGAAAATTGTTTTAGTGTGCATAGACAATTATAATTTTAAGGTAAAACAAACATCTTAATGCATGTCCAACTAACTACATCTATCTGTCGACAAATAAATCACAGTCACAAAAAAGTATTTATAAAGAAATATATTTATTTGCTATCAAACACCATACAAATAAAATACAAAATATATAAATTATAAATATATTTAATATTATTATTAGGTAGTTAAAAAAATTGTTTTCTTTATTCTTACTTTTATTTACATATATTTTGATTTAAACGTATATAAATAGAAAATCAATGAGTCACAGAACCACATACGTGTGGCTGTATTATCGTTAATTAATATTTTTTTTCCTTTCTGTTAAACGATAAAAATTACCTAATACCAAAAGTGAACAGGTTTAGTTATTTAAAATAATTAATTTTGTTTGGGTTTTGTTTGAATTGAAACTAATCTGAATTTTAATATTTATGAAAATTATTATGACGATACAAAAATACATTCGATTGTCCATTTTTTTTTATTCACTGAACAGACGCCTTTCAAACCACGTCAAAACCACGATATAGGATATACTCCAAGTAAGTAAGATAAGAATATCCTAAACCATAGTCAGAACTATGTGTTGTATATACGTCACTCATCTCTAATTTACGTTTGATGGCAATTAAAACTATAATATAGTTATTATAGTTAAATAATATGATGCAGTACATAATATATTGGTATTATTAAATAAAAAAAATTGGTATCATTATTGTGTATTTAAATCTAAAATATTTCAAAATGTTGTATGTCTACTACGTTTATAGAACGTTTAATAATATTAAATAAATTAATTGCATTTTAATCTATAGGGAGTTACATTTTTAATAATCTGTGTAACTTTATTTCGTTGATTCAATCATCTTTATAGAAATACAAAATATAAAATGTATTTATTTATTTGTAAATACACATTATATATATATATATATTTATATATTTAAATAGAAATTTTTCAAAAATAATAAAATATTCATTAAATGCTTCATTTGCATTTTAAAAGTTATTGTTAAGAGGTAGGTCAAAAAACATAATCACCGTATGAACAAAGCACAAACAATGTTAAAAATTGTTCATTTTTTTCCTTGAGTCATAAATTAATTTAAAATCAATGCATCTGGTTACCTACGATAAGTAAAGATACCTTTTGAAGAAAAATTATCTCCCGAGTTACAGATATATTTTTATTTAATGCAACAGTATGTGGAATAAATTATTTAGCTTATAGCTGCATTCAATACGGATTTTTTATAGGAAAGCTGGTTTTAAAATTGATATTTATATATATTTGATATACAGGTAATATTATCAAAAGTAAAACTATAAAGACACTAACTCAACTAAATACAAAATATATTATATTAATACAAAAGTTTAGAAATGACTTATTTTTTTTCATCAAATAATGTTTTTATAACTTAATTTTAATAATTTTTGGGCACGTTTGGTGTTAAAATACATTTTTATCTTGTACACCATGTAATATATTATATTTCGAACACCAAGCAAATTCAAACGCGATTGGAAAAATCTTTTGAAAATATGCGGGTATTATAAATACTTAGCTGCTTTTGAATACAGACGCTCTTTTCACAAATCAATAATTTAACGTGCAAGGACAACCGAGTGCGACCGTGGCAGAAAACGAAAACCGAAAATGCTAAATAAATCGATTCAGTATAAGACGCGATACATCAATAGATACGTATTATTATACCTAATAATATTATACATTTATACGTCTTGGTAAGTAAGTCACGCGTTCGACTTACATCCACTATACCACATTCCCCAACAACATCATTCTAGTCTGCGTATCGTTTCGGATAGGCTCATAATATATTATAATAAAATATAGTCTGATGGTGTATGATGTATGTAGGTATTCAGCGAACGTAATATATAATATTATAATAATATCTACCTGTATAAATAACAAGGGTTTGTCGCGTATCCAAAGTTTGAGGATTTGTTTTTTATCAAATATAAATTACAATAATTTTGATTGCAGATTTGAATAAATTCAACGATATTTACTCGAAACTTATTATTACTCCAAAATTTTTATTTTGCAACTTTGAAGTCGAACGACTAATGCCATATTATAAGTAATAGATGTTTATTATTACATCAAAATATTATGTGATATATTCCAATTAAAAAAAGACAATTGTTATTTAATTCAACCCGACTATTAATTATGCTTACGAATTGATTTAAATTTATTTTATAAGTAAACCTCTTAAAAAACGTGAATCGTAAATCTTACAAAAAAATTAAACGCGCACTCCTCGTTTGGTCAATTTCAAAGTAACAAGACATTTTTTCGAATTTAATATACATCAAAATATTTTTTATTATCTTGAGTTTTGGACACGCAGTATGAACGTCATATAGATAATGTATATAGGTACTTATTACACAATGTACGTTGTGTGATGGCAATAATTTTTGAACCGGAATACTGGTAGTGGAATATAATATTAAATATGGGATGATTCCCCAAGCACGATCACCCTTTTTTTTCAATTATGCATTTATTCAAAATCTAATTTTTAGAATTTTTAAATATACTTAGAAACTATATTTTTAAATTCATGTAATTTTTTTGTACACTTAAGGAGTATTCTGTGAAAATGCAAACTTCTTTTTTTTTTTAAAGAAGAACCACCATTTTTACTGTAAATGGTTAAACAAATATTTTTTCTGATAATGTTGATGTACCTAATTAAAAATTTGGACAAGTAGTTTTCAAAGTTATTTAACTTTGTGTATTAAATATAATAGGTCCATGATAAATTGGTTTGGAAGATTTGGGGGCTATAATGATTTGGACCATTTTAATAATTAATATTATCTATCAACATTAATAATTATTTTTAAAAATGGTCCAAGTATAATAAATACTTAATCTAATATTACATATATTTTATATTTTAGTAAAACCATTTTTAAGGATTATTATCTTTAATGTAAACATTTTAATAACTAAGAAACTACTCGTTTACATTTTTAATTAAGTACCCTGAACATTTAAAAAAAATTATCCGCTGAAAAATGTAAAATAAAAAAGGGGTTACTCATTTGGAAAACAAAAGTTTATATCACCTCAAAACACTCCTTAATTAAAAAAAAAACCAAGAATTTTTTTAAAAAAATGTGCTTTGAACATATTTTAAAATTCCAAAAATCAAAATTTGAATACATTTATTATCAGAGCTAAAAATGGGAGGGGGAGTGATACTCGGCGAATCACCCTTTATAACCAGCACACATTGTGTAATGTACATTATTGCTTGGACAGTACGTTCATAACACGTATCATATATTTTAATACCAATAGACGATGGGTAAGAAAATATCTAAGATTCCATCGGACGCGCGACACGACCGCGACTACACAATACTTAAACCGCGCGCGATATGGTAAATTGTCATCAGTCTTGAAATTTGAACGCTTCGCCAATAGGAGCAGGCGTATTGTACTATTATTTTTATCATTATTAATAATAAATAAAAATCGCATGTATGTATTGTTTACTGATAGTTATTTTTGTTTTAACGTTAAAATGAATGTGTACAATTTACTTGTATGCACGGTAGTGCTGTGTGTCATATAATATTATATAGGCATAAATAAAATATTATTATTTCAATCGAATAGAAAAATAAATGCATAAACATTTAAATTATTATGAACCTCAGAAATGATGTTTGAAATGAGGAGAAGAAATGTTTAACAATTAAATAAGTAAATTTATCGGTAATTACTTAAAGAAATTAATTATTTTCCGGTGCATAAATAAAAATTTATAATGAATTAACTTTTTTAATCTGCAGATCATATAAAATAGAGAAAACACATTTTTTTAGTCAATCAACACCACAATTTAATTGCTTTTTAAACTATAAAAATTATACTTTTATGAAGTATGATGATTCAAAAAATATTTTTAGTTTACCATTACATTCTTAGAAGTTATCTGTTTTACAGCTACAACGTGGTATCAAATTTGATGATTGATGAATGAAATAATATCACTTTAAAATATTTTGTTAGATAAAATTGATTTTTGTTTACATTTTTTTTTTTTTTTTGGTTTTTGTATTTCTCGATCTCATAATATACCTAATTTATATACTTTGGAAATAACGGAATTTTTAAAAATAACAATTGGATAAATAATTAAAATTTCTATAATATTTTGAATACTCACTTATAACTTATAGAAGTTACAAAACAGCTATTGGATAAGCAACTGTCAAAGAAAATCTCATTAAATATCAGAAATGTCTGAATTTAAAAATTATTATGCCACTGTTATTTTTTACCACGTACCCCGTTCATAATATAAAAGTAAAAATAGTGTACTGTAAATATAGTAGTATGATAATATGTGATTCTTAAAAAAAAAAAATGGTCAATACTGAAGTTATGCAAATTTACTGAACATAATAATTAGTAGATACGTTGAATTAAATAATCCTAATACTATTTTTAAAATAATGGTGTTAAGTTCCATAAAATGTAATAATATGTTCGGCCATAATAATAATATAAGCAATACGATTGAGCACATCAATTTATTATATTTTATTGTTTTTAATTATATTTCTTTAGACAAGTACAATGAAATAATTTATTAATAATTAATTATACTAAAATTTTCTACTTTTCAAATTTACAAGCTTCAAAAGAAAACTCTTTTTGGTAATATTAGTGTTAATAATTTTATGATTTGATTGTATTTCTTTAATTATTACTTAATAAATTGATTAATATATTTTAACGAATAATCGTGGTTTTAAATGTCGATTATTAATTAACTAATATCAATATATTATCATACCATGAAGTATATTGTAATATTTAAATACTATAAAGTTTAAATAAAAAAATCGTACTATAATAAAAAGTTTTTTTGATAAAAAAAAAAATTACCACATCTATGGATTGCTCGGGAACTCGTACAAAATGTTAAAATACATTCAACAAAATTCTGCATTTGACGTACTCATCGAGTACGTTTCCATTCGATATGTGAACCGTGAAATGTTCAATAACTATACTTTTATGTTGAGTTCGCAGCGCAGTTTTTTCTCGTTGAGGCCGAAATTCCGACCGAAAAACGAAAATCACGCAACAATCGGGAGAATGTTATTCTACCGAGCTTAATTATTAAATCGGCCAAAGAATTTATACGGCTACCGAAATGAGGCTATATAAACAGTTTTGTTTATCTACAAAGAACACGGAGAGACTATCCCACCATCGCTAATTACTAAATATGAATCAAGACTCAAAACAAAGTTAGTTGGTATAATTCGTAAACAACAAACGCGCGTATACCTTACCTGTTCAAAAATTTACCGACGCCAACTAAAGCCAAAGTGTAAACATATTATTATTAATCTACTTCGTTCTTAACTCGAGAAATTATCAATTTAACCAACTCCTCTACGACTAACTGTACGCGTATTGTTGTCTAGGATGTAGGTACATCGCAAGTATCAAAGGCCCTTCAGTTCTTATCACCAGACATCTAATTTTGAGCAGCACGTTATGCAACTTTGTCATCGTTAATTTTTAGTTCATTTTAACACCACGATAGAGGAATATATATCATAATTATGTTATTGTGTTGGCAGTTATAAATGTTCCTTATTTAAACTACAGGTGTTGACGGCGGCGGTGTCTTGACGGAAGGCGCCACTGAATTATTATAAATGCATTAAACAGACAATGACCCAATGATTTAAAACGATAAAAAGTACAAAATATAAAATATATCATAATAAATATTACACGATGACACAGTATATTAATTGTGTACCAGAAAATAATTAAAAGTGTTATAATTTATTCATATAAAATGTAAAAAACAAAATATTATGCTGTGATGGGTTATTATTTTAGGCAATGTTAATCTCGAGTATGTAATTGTTTACTTTTGACTTGTTATATTTTCACTTTTATTTTAATACTTTTTCCTTATTTTAAATATAATATGTAAGGAGGAGTATTAATAATATCTCTAATAATAGTAACATAGAGTAAGTAATTAAAATATATCGTTTAAAATGTAAGTATCGGTAGACAGCAGTTTAGTCATGTATGGTACAAACACAAGTTAAAATATTTATTAGCGAATGTATAATTTATATGACTATAATGAATTCGTTCGACATTCTTGTGTGGGAGGGATTGGTACTTATTGGTTTTTGCAATGATGTTTCTCTTTCAACGTACGTTTTTATGGGTAGACTATTGTAAAAGTTTCAAGTAGCCCTCTTAAAAACGAATATCGAGTCTATAAAGTTCTTCGAAGAGGTTATTTTTTGATTTTTAAGACAGAAAATAGATAAATTGCGGGTACTTTAAACACGACTAATACTCTTTAAAGTAACTTTTTCAAAAACAATCAACATTATTTCTCATATATATATATATAACAATTTAAAATCAAAAGTATAGTGATTTTGTTAAGTTTTATTTTTTTTATATATTCCTTTTGGTAAAATGTAAAATAACTGTAAGTTACTTTTACCATATTCTTTATTACATTCAAAAATTTCAAAATACTTTAATCAAAAAATCTTTTTATGCCATTTTAAAAACATCATATTAGCACTATGAAACGAAGTTCCAATCAAAATCATTTTTTAAATATAGCGATTTATCATTGCTATATCAAATTTAAAAAAACCTGTACGTCACCATTCACCGGACAGATTTTTTAAATTCGATTGGCCAATCCATCTTCAAATAATATAACATTAGTATCAGGTGTAAATTTTTACTATACGATTTATCCAAAGTTTTTGGTAAATATCAATCATAATCATATAATATCTAAAGATAAATAAAACGAAAACCGAAAATTTGAAATGTTAAAACAATATTATGGTATAATATCAATTATTATAACCAGTATATCTGACAAAACCTACTAATTATTATTACAAAATCACTAAAGTGAAAAATTATTTTAATGTAAGATTATTAAAAGTATTTTATATAAATTAATAATTTATGAGTATATTATATTAAAAATTTAACGATTTTATGAAATGAAAATGGTTACATAAGTTTAAGATAATAGTTAATCTATAGTAACACCTGCAGTGTCATCGTGTATTGCTACAAACTCTGGTTCGGTAAACTATATAATGGTAAGTATCGGTCACGGTTCAATGGAGATCTCGGTGAAGCTTTATTTTCAGGAAAATAGCATCCTCAGAGAGTATAATAACTTATAGTATAATAACTGTCGGCATTTATCGGAGTGTCAGTCGTTTCTGCCAAAAAACTTGATTTTTGTCTCCACTAATTATCGTTTCCGCCAAATTTATTTCTACCTCTATTATTGATATGGAGTTTGAGAACTCCTAATCCACCTATAATAATGCTATCGGTGTATGTCGGAAAAATTTTGACTTTAAATATTCAAACTAATGTATTTATTCAAATCAACAGTTGCGACTTAGGTCTTAGGTATACAAAAACATATTAGATGTAATTTAAAAATAACGATTCATTATACCTACATCAAACGCAATAGAAGAATATAAAAACAAAACTATTTCAAGAATGAATTTTTTTAAAAAAGTTATGCCACAATATTATTCTAAATAGTATATTATGATTTATAGAATTGTCAAAAATATTTGACATTTATATATGCATTGTAACATACGTTTAATTAAAATAAACTTAATAAACTTAATTAAATTAAAATTCAAATTTTTGAACTTTAGTCTGAAAATTAAGTCAAACAATTTTTGGGGTCAATGAGAACTGCCTCCTCGTGGTGGCTCCTTTGGGTAATTCTAAAGTCTAAATGGTTCTCAAACTGTAATTTAGACAGGCAGGTGGAAAAATATTTGATAGAAACGAAAATCAAACCTTTTTTGTTTTGGCGGAAACGATGACCGCCCATTTATCGTGCCATGACTGGGATTTTCGGGTGGAAGCCGGATGTTTCTCCGCGAGAAAATAACAGTTTAAAAATCTTTTCAACAATATTTACCGCTATGGAACAATTAATAAACTATGTTAGCTTTATATTGACATATCGGTAGTATTATACACAATATATAATTACGATACACGAAGGCTTCGATTTCAAAACAATTTTTTCGGGGTTTATCGCGGAAGGAGTCGACCGCGACCAGAATCCGCCACTGTGGGTATTCGGTTGGTTGATTTTTGTTCTATTTTTCGGAAAATCAGACTTGTCGAGTAAACCACAAAACAGATTGCGGTCGTTCCCGATAACTGGTGAGCGGAGATTTGACACTTGAACTTTATAACAGCGTGGATAGTGCATGGTGCTTAAAGTGTGTATCTTTATGCGTATACCACGATAATAATACCTATATTATATTTTCATACGGTTTTGTGAATTTTCTACGCATGATTGAGCGCGACACACACATAATTACAACACCGTATTTTATATATTATTATTTATTATGATTCGATTCGATTAGCCACGTGTCGTAATGATCGTCTTAAATGTTTCTAGTCATTATTATTTATTTGAAAATTTATTTTTTTTCAAATTGTAAATGAAAATTAAGCCATTAATATAATGTGTTATATTATTTATACTTCATATCCTAGTCAAAAAGTATAGACGATATGGACGTGGTCAAAAAATCAATGCACAGCTATAAAATTATATTGATAATTCGTCTATTTGAGAAACCAAATAACAGTTGCAGGTAGTCTTATGTAATCTGAACTATTTTGACCGTAAACAGTGCATATGTGAAAATACGCATAGTCGATGTTATGCCAATATTCCCGGTTGGCCATTATTAGTTTCAGTGGGATAAAAAAAATGTATCCTTTTATCCATCAAAATATATGCATTCAATCTTATATCGAATAATGCAATCCGCTTTCAAACGCGTCTAGGACAATTGGTTGCTGTGTCGTCGTGACGATAAGTTTTTAGCATTTGTACTACGGCTACCCGATATTTTAGCACGAAGCAAGCACGTTCGAGTGTCGTCTCGCTAGTCACGATTTATACGGACGTCATCTTCGCGGCGACGACCCCGAGACAGAGGGTCTTGAAGTTTTCGGGGTGTTGGTCTCACGATATTGTTATATAATCTCTCGACTAGAGGGTATCTAAATTCTGAGCTCAGTATACACTCAGGAACTTGAAGCGTAATAAGTGTCACAAATTATATACGTCCGAGATTCTCGACGATATTATTATTATACAATAGTTCGTTTCAGATATAGTGTATATGAGTATACTCAAATAGGTACTGGACTGTAGACATAAGTAAGGCGGCGGTCAGTTGCCCTTTCGTTTTTGTTGGAAGAAGAGAATGGTGTCAAAGGGACCCTGTAGTAGTGTTCCCACCACGGAGTCAGCGAGGTTATTTCTTTTTCGTATGGGGTCGTTGGGACTGGCGATTCTTTGACGTTACAATTGTGCCACATGACTGCAGACTAACTCGCCGTGACTTATCGATTTACCGTGAAACTAGCTGTGCCGCAAACGTAATTTGATAGCTTATCATCCTTTAAATTATTAAATAGTTGAGATGTCTGTAGTAAGTTTGTATGTTTTTGGTTTCTACTAGACCGGCAGTGTTCTACTGTTAGAATTTGAAAAATTAATGATCTGCAAAGTTATGCAAATTATATCCAGGTACTTCACAAAAGGACTTTGTGGCCAAATTAACGAATACGAGTAGATATATCGTTATAATAGCTGGACATGACTAGTGAAAAATACTTTTTAGCTACAACACGACAATCCAGAGTACGTCGGCTGATATATTAAATTAATAAATTGTGTAATATCTCAATTTTTATATATATTTTTTTTTCATACAATTATATGATAATATATTGTATTTTTACCAAATATTTTAATATTAAACAAATTATAGTATTATATAAAATATGTAAATACCTACTGAGACATTTATATGGATTATTTTTAATGTAAAAATATATATTTTATAAATTATGATAAATTATTTTGGTACAGCAACGAATAGCCAATCTCATTATAATCATAAATATTATACTTCATATTACATCATATTTTAGTGCCTATTTTAACATTAAAAATACTGCCATTAGACCAAAAATTCTTGGTACAATAATAGTTCATTGACATGAATAAATTATTTAAGCAATCGAATAACGGATCAATATTTTTTTTTGTACTTTTACACCCATTCGTTACTAATCACTTTATAATAAGAAAATATGCCCTTATACTTGTTCACAAAGCCTAAGCAAATACAATTTATTGCTATGTGCATAATTGGAAAAAAAGTTTTTTTTTGAGTTATGAAACGTTACCTACAATATTACGGATATAAGAATATTAACAATTAAAATTGTACATATTTTTACTTAGAACAAAGTACTAATAATATTCATATGTTTACACTTAACGTAAATGATTCACAAACATTATTAACTATAGTGCAATAATAATTGCCCATGTTATGCTCGAACAATGAAAACGAGTGATTATATTATTCGATGATTATAATACATATTTTCTATTGGTGTGAAATTTCAGAGGAACATTAAAAACAATTTTATTCTCTTATATAAATAAACTATAACAGTATTACGTTATTATAATATCAGAATGATAGTATAGTAGTAGTTGTTAGCGAGTTTACGTGGAATAATACCAAGTCGTTCCAAAGTCGAGACACTGCGCAATGTAATACAGATTTATGAAACTTGTTAAACGTACAACTTTTAAAGTGCTGATATGAACTGTATATTATATTATATTTATGTACGTGCGTCTCGAAGGTCCCACTAAGCAACACGACTTTGTTACTCGTCGGTCCTCCAGGACCTAAATGCGACGAAAAAAGTTTGACATATTATGTGAAGGAAAAGACGGAACACTGCGCCAGCAACCAGGTTATTGGATAAGACGCTTAATGACCGGCGAATAACCCCGAACATCTGTCTCGGAAACGATAAACTTTTCGTTTAATATTCGGGATGCCACTATTGCGTGCACAACTGTTACACAACGATAAGTTTATCATGTAGATAAGTCTTAAATAAATAGAAGTGTACACATCCAGACAAAGCAATTTTACGGCATAGGTGCGCACAGTGTACCTTATACACCACAGCATATACATATTATTATTATATTACGTTGGCGTCTAAAAGGTGGACCGTAAAATATAAACGCAATCGTAAAAACAAATCGTTTAGTATTCACTACTTTAAATTGAAAATGTACCTACATTGCGGTGCATAACAATAAAACCCCGTAGAATCATACACTGGATTTTGGGTGGCTGTAGTATATAAAACGTAGTAACTTTTTGCAGGCGGTCTCATCTTAATGTAATTCTCTACAAAACCTCTGCCGTGAGCGAGCGCAATATTGTCCTCCGCGGAAAAGTTTCACAAAAATATGACATAGGTGAACACATTTTATGTATTTAATCAATTAATGTGTGTACGATGAAACTATTGTGTAGGTATGAAATAAGATGCCGAAAAACGTTTATGTAGAATATAATACGGCATTCGATCACCTTATAATAGTTGCATGAACTACAATTTTATGTTTCCCGTTATTCTTATCATTAAATAGAAATTAGTGAAAATTCATTACCTAATTATTAGATTTTAATATGAAGAAAGTGCCAACCTAATAACTATATTATAAAAAGTCTTAACTTTCAGATGTTTTAGGATTTTAAATTTAATCTGAATATAATATGGTACATCACAATATAGTTAAAGTTATATAGATTTATTTGTATGCAAATGACGAATTAGAAAAACTTTGCTCTTAATTACCCATCCACCTAATTATCTATAGATGTAATTTAATATTGCTATTTTGTTATTTTAATTAATTACAGAAACATTTCATAAATCATTATCCAAGATTAGCGGTAACACACTTGTTACCATAGCTATATAACTCGTGTCCTAAACCTGCGACAAAACATTGTAAACTTTGCATATGTAAATAAGTAGAAACTCACATAAACGCATAACCTAAAAAAACAAAGGTCATACATCGTTCTAATTATTATTATTATTTATTAATTTAATGCATTTCTGAGTTGTAAATCTGAATCACTCTAAATTTTATCGCTGCAACATTATTTATGATATAAAGTAATTCTCGTTCCTACATTTCGATAAAACGAAAAAAAGTAAATGTGATGTCAAATAACACAATATAGTAAGGTACCTACATGGTTTATTCGAGGCAGCTTGTTCGCAAATTGCAAACGACGATGTGGCTAAAGGCTATACGTCTATACAGAAATTGCCCATTTGCGACCAAAAAAAAAATAATTCGTTTTGGGCACAGCCCATTTGCACCGAAATGAAAAAAAGTATGTTTTTATTTTTATCCGACAGCTCATTTGTGCCAAATTTACCTGCGTAAACATTTTACAATAACGACTTAGTGAAGTAATTCATATTTAAAAACACGACATACCTATACATTATAATAATGTTTATAACTGTCTACATTTATTGAGTATGTTTTGAAAAAAATGTGTATTATAAATTTATCACTATTATAAAAATCGATTGTTATTATCATCAAAAATTTAATAGCTATGTTTTATTTTTAATGATATTTGATTATGATTGGTATTTTTTTACTATTTTATCATAACGTGTGTCGTGTCTTTAAATATGAATTACACCAAATCGTTATTGTAAAATGGTTCTACGAAGTTAAATTTGACACAAATGAGCTATCAGAATAAACATACTGATATAGGTTTATAAATATATATATTCTATAGAAGTATGATTGGTCGAATGTGAATTATTTTCAAACGATTAGGCTCAATATCACAGCATATTATTATCTGTATTGTTGTTGCTTATGGAATTCGCAGGGTGCTTCAACTCTGACCTCCACCTAAGCATCATGTGCCTTTTTTTATAACTAATGATTGATAAAGCGAAGATTTGATTTCGCTTCAGTCACGTTACGACCAAAGTAAAATTAATGAAGGAAATGAAAAAAAGAGGAAAACGGAAATATACAAACTTTGAGAAGACGCCGGACCTGTCTATTAAAATAATAATAATAATAATCGGGTCTCGGAACTTATTGAATTTGCTTATTTGATGGTTTGACATAAAATCTAGCAAAGTACTAAGGAAATGTATGTCATGTTACAACAGTTGAAATTTGAACGAGCTTTTTTTGCTTTTTTCGACGATTTAAAAAAATGCTTATTTTCAATTTTTTCTGCTTTTTTACACAATAATATCAACATTAGACGATGCATGAAACTGACCTAACACGGTTTTTTCCTTAAAATTTGTTTTCGATAGAATTAAAATTAAAAATAATTCTATTACCTTACTTGAATTTGTTAATCATTGTTATATTATTTACTTGTCGCGTTGGCCTTTGCGGCATTGTTCCGGGTAACAAAAATATTAAAACGCTCAAAATAAATGTGGAAACAAATTGATATGACCAATTTCTTATTTATCACTGGTTTTTTGGTAAACAATATTGTTTGATTATGGTAGCGTACTAGCATGATCAATACAAATAATGTTTTTATTGAACAAATGACATTTTACAAAACTTTTATTATGTAAAAAGAAAATTTAGCAAATTTTCCTATTTTTTCCTATTTTAATTTATTTTTTTTTAGATTTATTATTTTTGATCTTGTGATTTATAAATTCTCATTTGAGAATGTTTATAATGATGTTTTTAGCGCCTATTTTAATGATTTTAAGTGCTATAGGTCCCGAGCCTTGAATTAATAATAAAATATTATTATCTGCCCGTGCAAATTATACCGACTCAAACAACGATCGTATCGATCGAACCTAACCTACTGTGATTTCGTCTTGGACAATATACCTACCTTCACTGTTGCTCAACTGAAACCCTAATAATTATGATATACTGTGGAATCGCGATTATTATGGTGGTTTATTGATTATCAAAGTCTAATAACACGGTATTTCGTTAACCCCTAGAGTTTCGATCTTTGCAAACAACATAATATTATCGACGAGAGAGTAATGATGCTATATATATATATATATATATATATATATATATATATATATAATGTGTGTGTACCTGTCATACTAGACTGCAGTACCCAACTATGTACGATACGACACGTCTGATGATGTCAAATTACTCAAATTCACAACACCGCGGTCCTCTAAATTTATATAAATTTATGTGTAGTAAACATGCTATAAATCTACATCTCCGTCTGTATCTGTGTGTCGATTCGTCTGGTTTTCTAAAATATGCATATTATGCAGTTTTTTCGTGGTACAACGCCGTAGAAAGTGTTGAAAAGTTCGTCTCACAATTTAAAAACTAAGAAAAGAACTTTCCTAACAGTTGACAATAATTAATAAACCAATAATTTATAATAATTGATAATATTATCACCTGCATTCCAAACATAATATTATACATCGCGATTGTCATGATAGAGGATTGATTAGACATTTGAAATTTTTTAGATAATTTGAATATTTCAAAGTTAAGCCATATGTCTACAAAATGATCAAATTTTTTGATCAACAAAAATAAAAATATCTAAGTCAAAGTTCATATTTTGAAATATTTTTACTTATATTTACAAAAATTGACCCATGTGTTATAATATTTTAACAATTTCTAAACAATTTGAAGTTATCAATAAAAAACATGATCATATTTTATAAGATGGAAATAATTCTTTATGCAATAAAATTTGTTTAGTGTATTATATACATAAATCATAATATAATAATTAATAAGCATTACGCATAAGTTATTTATTGTTTTTCTTTAATTTGACAACTAATATTTAATTAGAAACGAAAAAATCCCATCTCATGAGTGTTATTAATCTTATTTTTAGTAGCCAAACATAAATTTAATTAAAAATAAACTCAACTTTACCAAAAGTTGATCAAAGTCTGTCATCAAAACTTAATCGGTTTACTAATGCAAAATAAATTTTGATCAAATTAAACTAATCATAATTATGTGCTTACTAACATTTTTATATAATACAGTAAAACAAAATACACCTAACTGTTTTGAATTAAATCATAAAATCCACAACAATTCATTTTGATGTTCGAAACTTGTTATTATATCACTATCACTACGGTTGGGATTAATATTTTATAATAAAAAAAAATTGTTTTTGGTAGGTAGGCATTGAAATAATTTTAATGGATATCCGGGTAGCCTATTACATATTAAATCGAAGTGTTGTATCTTTAAATCAGTAGAATTATAATACTCAAATTATAACAATGGTTGAAAATGTAGGTAGATATTTATTTTAAATGTTTTGCAATTCCAAAATAATATAAAATATATTGTTTTTTCATCAATATAATATGAAACACAATTTTGTTGAACATATTAATGTAATATTTGTAAATATTTAATAAGTCTTCCTATGTTGTTAGGCGATATCATATTTTAATAACCATACTCATATGTTTAACACTACAATATATCATATTTTAACAAACTAAGATAAACAAAATATTTTTTGTTGATTATATTAAATTATACTATAGGTACAATAAAAAAAAATACAAGCTTCGACATTTAGGCTAATTAAATTACTTTTCAATTAAACATAATTATATTTAGGTACTAATATATTTAACTGTATTGTTGTTATATTTTATTTTATTTTACAGTCTAAAGTTTTATTAATATATAAATATACATTAATATACATTTATGTTACTGATAATATTCGGGACGAATTTTAAATAAAAAGATTTTTAAAAATATTTTGCTATATGATATGGTTTAATAAAATGTAGCTAATATATACGTACCTATATAAACAGTAAACGTCATGTAATGTTTATAGATAAAAAAAAGTTTTTTTTTTATAACAAATAATAAAAATAATAGTACATATAAAACCATATATCATAATAGTTTAAGTGTAAAATGTATGTAAAGGTATTATGATAACACGCTTAAATTTATACGAAAATAGCTGGAACATAAAAACCAGATGCAAATGAATTTATATTTTCATTGATAGTATACATATTAAAATTTAAAACTGAACATCAGGATTCAGGAATTTTACACTTGCCGTTGGAGTACCGCCAATTATAACAAGAATTATAAGCTACGGGAAACTACAAAAAAAAAAAATAAAAATATATTTATCCAACAATAATATTTTAATTTGGCATCACTTCCTATCATGCAACGTAAAAATTATATTAAACGACCAGTCATGGCGAACATGCGGAAAACAAAATATAATTATACAATTTTCTTTTTTTTTAAACAATGGCCCAAAGAAATTTTAAGTTGAGAATTTTCAATATATCAGGTGATCTATTTAAGTGTCTACACTCATTATTTCGAAAAGTTTCAACATTTTTAAAATAGTCACTTTTTATTTATTTTAATGTCATTTCAAAACAACATTTCTGAAAAAAAATTGTATTTTTTACTATTTTTTATCATTATAATTTTTTTTAAGTTTTTACTTTTTTAGATGTCATCATATATTTTTTTTATTTCATACTCCAAATCAAAATATTATTCGAAGTATTTCAATTTATAAAATTTAAATTTCGACAAGTATTGCTCATTAATCATTAGTTATATATATATTTAAATTTTAGACTAGCAGAGAAGTGGACAATATTTTATGGAGTAACCAGTACCACTCTGCTCCACTTGTCTAAACTTTATATGCTTATATAACAAATAATGAACTACTTGTCAAAAATTTAATCTTTATAGATTGAAGTACTTCGAATATTATTTAGCTTCGGAATATAAAATTTTAAATGTATGGTGTCATTGAAAAAAGTAGAAACTTTTTGAAATAATAAGTGTAGACACTTAAATGGATCATTTTTTAAACATTGATACAAAACAAAAATAGTTTTAATATGTTCATAACCTATTTTTATTAATAATATTTACTTTTTTTACATTTATCAAATTTTTTTATTTTAATATTGGATCACTAAAATTCCAATTTCCAGATTAAGTTGGGATATTATGATATAAACATACATAGTTATGAGCTATTATTAATATTTAATTCGTTTTCGTTCAGGACATTAGTACATTACCAACAAATTACTTTCATATCCTATAGTTATTCGTTTTGAATAATACAGATTTAAATATTTAAAATTTAATTTAATTAAATATAATTATGTAATTATATTATTTATATAATTTAATTTTAAACCATATTTTTTTCAAACTGTGTAAATACTGTATCGGTATTAAATCAAGTGCATGTAAATCAAAATTCAAACAAGTAGTTTCTGAGTTATTATATATTACATAATACCTAAGGATATAATAGAGTATATAGTTTAACAATACATTATAATAAGATTAGAAGGAGCTATGGAGACTATGATCATTTGAAAATTATAGTACCTTGGTAATTAAATTAAAATATATTCACCTAGATATTTTGTAATTTGTAAAAATTGTCTGATAAAAAATGTGTTAGACTAAAATGAATTTATCCGTTATGTATTTTATGTAAAACCTTTATTGAGAACTATAATTATTGTTAACAACTCAAATAAGATCGAATAACTTAAAAACTACTTGTTCAAATTTGCTTTATAGATGCATCGACATAAAAAAATCTACTAAGTAATTTTTAAAAGGCTGTTCTTCATCAGAAAAAATAGATTTATATTGCCATATGACACCATTTAATAAAATGAAAATACCTAAGTATTTAAAAATATGCTTCTTAAGCATACTTAAAAATTTCAAAAATCAGAATTTGAATAAATACACTATTCAAGATAAAAGGAAGTTAAGCATGCTTGATGTATTAGCTTATAAATAACAAAATTATAAATTAACCCAATCTTTATCATTAATTGTTCTTCATAATATTATGTTCAATTTAAATATGGAGATAATATAATATAATTTTAGACGTAATAATGACTTAGTATATCCAAAGCACTGTTAAACAAAAAAAAATGTAAAGAATATTTTTATTTTTTAATTATAAAAATGATTTACATTAGTATAAGGGGCCCTTTAAATATGAATGCAATTATAAACCATTGTATTCAAAATTCTGTGTAAATACCGGTCTATCCAATAACAATCAAGGTTCTCTTATTCATAAGACCGCTTGATTAGATTAATTAATTTATAGATTTTTACTATTTTTCAATAAACTAAGTTCTGATACTTACTTTTAATAAACGAGACCCATTTAATTATTGTTAAATTGCGTCTACATATGAAAATTATGTACGGAAATTGTTAAGATCTATAATTTGATGAAAAATTACAGAAAGTAATCTCTACACGTATTTTGTTCTTAATCACAATCTCATTTGTATAAATTCTAAAACTATATTATAATTGTACTAAAATAAATAATAAATTAAAAGAATATCATACTATTACTTATTTCACGAACCAAGGGCATCTTTTCAAGTATAAGATACCTACCATAAATATTCTACACAAGATAATTTCTTTTTTATTTAAAAATTATTTTTTATTTTCTAACGAGAAATTAATTTAATACTGTTTTACTATAAAAAGTTTTTAAAGTTTATCAGTTCAAACGTAGGTCGTGAATAATTTCAATTTAATAAAAATAATTAAATGAATATGGAGAATATTTAAAACCAAATATGAATTATGCCCGAATAAAACAATATTCAGAGTTTTTATTTAATTTCAGTCGATGAAAAAGGTACCAAATATATTTAAATTTTTTCCTACTGTTGATTTAATAAAACATAAAAGGCAAATAAATTATATACTTCAATAAAAATAATTTACAAATATTCAGTAGTTATACTCATATCATTTAAGAAATATAGACATCATCATCCTACATTTATTTTTATGTTTGTTTAATAAAAGTTTTAAATTATAAGTTATTTATAACTGTTAAAATATTATTTTAATATTTTAAATAAAACAAATTTGGCAAATAATAACTGCGATGCTATTCAATAGGTATATGTAGAATACATATATTTCAAAAGGTCTTAATTTTAAAAGTTTACGCATAAATTATAATTTGTGGATAAATTTCGTTGATAATTATAATCAACTACAAACAAAATATTAGCAATGCATTTTATAGACGATTTATATCTTTATAATAACAGCTTGTCATTAATTCCAAATTCAATGTAGACAATGAATAATGTCAAGACATTTTTCCATATTTAAAGAGCTTTTTATTATATAATGAAAAAAACATTTTTTTGAATATAAGATTTGCTGAAATAAAATTGTCCAACGTTCAAAATTATATTTTATAAGGTAAATAACATTATTTTTATACAATATAGATCCAGAATAACGACATGCTTGAAAATTTCAATCACGTTTATAACGATATTCAACTAATAGCAATTAATAAAATATATTAAGTAACAAGTACCTTCACTTTTATTAATAAAATTACTAAAAGCATATGAAGTTATGCAAACCCCCCCTCCCCATACATCTCATATTATATGCACACTTACATTAAAATAAGCATGATGCTATCTCAATAAACAATTGTAATGGTTCCTTAATTAACTTAAATAAATCACTTTTAAATTCAATTTAATCGGTAATTGGATTTTAAAAGCATTATGTGTTTCATAATGTCGTCTTAAATCTCAAAATACGAAATTAAATATCGCTCAAATGAATCATATTTTTATTAATATACCATTTTATTGTTTTGTAAAGCTCAGTTTAAAATATAATATCAAACTCTTACATACCACATGAAAAGTCGCCAATATCGTTGTACAATTCCCACGATGAGCACCTAAGACAAAAATAAGTAATAACAAACAATAAATAAATATATATGTCAAATGTCAAATAACATAGATTAAGAAGAAAAATACTAAATCTCATAATATTAATTATTACTTATTACTTATCATTTATTTGTAAAGATATAGGTATAGATTTGTTAATACGTAGGTATGTGATCAATTACATGTTTAATAATTTGTACCCGCCAGACGTTATATAACAGTTCAATTAATTTTTGATTTTCATTCAAGCCTTTTATTATTATTGGCAAAATAAATATAAAATTGACTTATAAATAGCATAAAATTGTTTTAAAATAAACATTATGTATAAAAAAATAATAATTACGAAAATACTGGATTGTTTCAAGTTTCTAGAATTAATATTTTTTGACTTATAAGAGAATAATGAAAATCGTTTGAGAAAAAATCACAGAATAGATTAAATCTATTTAATTAAATCTATCTAATTTAATCTATTCTCTGAAGAAATCGTTATTTTACGTGCTTTTATCGTTATGTAATTTCGTTATATTTTGAACTTTAAACGCTCATAAAAAAATGAATGCTTCATTTTATTTTAAATTCCAATAAGATAATCTTAACAATTTTCAAGCTTATGACCAAAATAAAAATTTTTTTCAACATTAAATATTTTACTCCACTCCTATAAATAGCTCAAAAAAAACTAAAATACTTATACGACTATTTGTAAAAATGTTAAGTATCTACAGTTGCTTGTTTTTGAATTAGATACAACAAAATTGACTTTTTCAAAACTAGTGTTGCATAAATATTACCATTTTTTTCGTATTCATTATTAATTTGTATCGATTATTAAGAAAAGTATGAAGATTCTTTTACTTTTCACCCCCCCCCCTTCCCTAAGTATCAACTATACCCAATTTTGCTACTGGAAACCACCTTTGAAGCGCTTTTGTTACATTTATATAACTAATATAAGTCATATAAGTGTATTTAGACTCGGGTATATAAAAAAAATAAACATCATTGTACTATTTAAAAATAATTACCAGACTCTGATTTTGAATTTCTTATCATTCTATTATATTAAAAATGCACTCTTACTTTATTGAATTAAATGTAAAAAAACAATTACCTTCGGAAATAATATTATTGGTAATTTTTTAAATTATGGTTCATGTAAGAAAATATTAAAGAATCGTTTCATAAACTTTTATATATGTATGCATGATAATATTAAATCCCTCTGATATTAACTCAACAAAAAAAAATGTTCATACTGTACACTAAAAATCATTATTTATTTACTTTACTTTTCCTACAAAATGTAATTCAGCAGAGTAAAAAAAAAAATAATAATAATAAAAAATTTAAACAACCATATGGCGGCTTTAACTTAGCAACCACTATATTATATTTTTCGTGTGATAATCTTATTAAATTCCGTGGAATGTATATTCGCCTGGAGACTAAATATATTATGAACATTGCGATACAAAGCTGTAACACGTCCACTAGTATAACAGGAAAAATGTATTTTTATCATTATTACCATTAGCTTTCACTTTATGGTTCAATGGTTTATAGTTTAGCAATAGGTATAGTATTGTTATTTTTTGTATCTTTCAGGAATCATTAAGTTCTTAGATCATTTTAGAAACAATTAATTTACCATTTTTGGTTTTTCTTAAGTAAATGTATATACTTCCATCTATAAGTATTTAATTATATAACATAAAGTGCTTTAAAGTTTCATGTCAAAAATAATTTATAGTGTATATTATATTATACAATTAGAAAGAAATATTTGTATGGTTCGATGTGGTGTACTAAGAAAGAACATATAGAATCTAAAGAAGTAGTATTATTAAATTTATAACATAAAATTTATGTTAAATTTAATTTATGTTAATATATTAAATATATTGTACTATATTTTTTTTCCTAATACACGAACTCATAGTTAGAGTATAGGTACATTAAAATTCTTTCTTAGGAATAACCAATATCACAAAACTGATAGATTTTTTTCAGTATTATGAAATATAAGTACTCGCCTGAAAATACGTCCTCATGCATTCGGCTCAGTGTTTTTGGGCAAAAGATCATGATAATATTTTGATCTATCCTAATGAACTTAATTTATTTTTAACAAATTCTAAAGGCTATTTTGTAGCATGCCTCTGTAGCATGGTATGTTGTGTGTTCCAGGAACGATACATTTCCAACCGATCCCCCCCCCCCCAATATAATTGTATGCTTCAAAGACAGTCGTGTGAAAATTAGTATGAAAATAATTATGTTTTTATATGAAACGTAGACTCTATAGGTATACGAGTATGTCTCATACAAATCTTCAATTATTTTAACTATACATCTATCGATTTCGACATTAACATGAAACCTGTAATGTTATGCAAATCCAGACTAGGCCACTGTGCTAATCCACAGCACAACGAAACACGACTAGCTGTATCGAAAAAAAAATATAAAAATCAATTTGATTATGCAGATTTACTTAAAAACTAACTACTATGTCAATAATATGAATCAATACAAATATATATCGCAGCACTCAGCAGTATACAAATCGTTATCATTTATACTATCATCACAAATACACTGTCACAATATTTCAAAAATAATCACAAAATACAATAGATAGGTATAGCGGCAACGGTGTTATGCTCGCGTAGGCCGAGAAGAGGAGTAAAACCAAAATAGTTTTATTATTCAATAAGTATATATTATTACTGATTAATAATAATATATATTACGTCACAGAAATATATACAAAATATAAAAAAATATGACAATAAAATTAAATTATGACACTCCTCTAAAAAGCAAAAATTGTACAATTGATATAAATCATATTATATTTATCTCAGTAAAATTGTAATCATTAATTAAGTATGAAAAATCAAGAAAACAGAGTTAACTATCTGACTGATCTTTGATGCGCTTACTATATGAACCACTCTGCCTGTGTACATAATCGAGTAAAATAAGTGTATAGTTTTACATTTAACAAATAAAATAATTTAATAAATATTGAAAAAATTCCTAATGAAAAATTCCGTAATTCTAATGAAATGCCTACTGATGTTATTAAGAACAATTTAATAATTTGATAATTTATGTTGGTCAACTATATAATATTTGGATATTTGGACCGGTTATTTATCGAGAATAGTGAAATTCTTCCGATCCGACTTTGATGTAATGCGTACGTATTGACCCAAAATTAATTAAAATAAATTACACCCAATTAAGACACACAAATATTAAACATCCAAAATTTTTAAAACACTGAACTTAATTATATAATTATTAATAACTCTCAGCCCAAAGGCTAGACTCCGATTAATAACTTATATTTACTGTGCAAATTTCAATGAAACATTTTATACGTATACGTAAAAGTAGAATTTTTGACATTCCAGAAATTCAAATGTATTATAATTATGAATTTATTTAAAAAATTATGCTATTCTATTATATTTGCTTTATAACTTATTATTGGAATATGTTGTATGAACACAAACTTAAAAATGTTATGCTTGTACTAAATAAATAATTTTTTTAATTGTATCATTAGAAAATAAACGCAACATCCATCATATTTGAATTTTATTTATTTACATTAAATTGTAAATACTGAATACGTTGATATATGTATACAGATATAATAAACCAAATTTCCAAATGTATATTCAAATATTTAAAAAATACGTTCTATAAAAATCGTGTATTTATAATAATATCAAAGGAATACCGTATATAACTCAATAAATAAAAAAAAATACCAATATTGAATGTCATCTTTATTTACACGATTTTACAAATTAAACTGAAAACTAAATTGTCATATAGAAAAATTGGATTTGAGAAACCATCTCAGATTCCAATTTTGTGTTTACTCATCTAATCTCCGTGAATAAAAACTAGGTTATTTAACTAATTTGAACACAATGATTTGGCAATATTCCAGCTATACACGTGGTAGTTGTTTTTAAACATTAACAATTTCTTAACTTATATTTTTAATTAAAAAACTAATGCGTTTCTATTGAAAAATATATTACCTAAAACAACTACAAATATGTTATATTCTGTTACTATTTATACTGTATCATATTTTTATTATAAAAATAACTATATAGACTTGAATATTATCAAATTATATACATTTAGTTTTAAAATATAAATCGTTTTAATAATATAATGTTATTTTAAAATACAATAAAGACATTAGACAATTAATAAAAAATATTAATACACTTTAAAATTAAACGATAACAATAAAACATGAAAATCACAAGACACATTTTGTAGAAGTTCTATAAGTGTACTGTACAGCTTCCACCAAACTCAAAATCAACCCCTCCAATAGTCCATAAATTCAATTGATTCTAAATAAATCGAAACTTAGTAGAAGACGAGATTCAAATTTTAATTGTAATTTATTTCAATTCTCTTGTGACTGATTATACTCATATTATCAAATAAATGATGTATTATATGAACTATATGTATAATAGTAGTTTGACAACAGTACTTCGTTTCTCGTCATTATAAAGAGTATGAAATAAATAGAAATTGGTTTTTATATTTTCAAAATTTCAACAATGTTAAGACTTCAATCAAGTCAAAAGTACAATGAAATTTAAATAGAGGTGATTTCGTGACAAGTGTAACTTTTCATTGAATAGGTCACTGCTGAAATGAATGTGTTAAATTTTAATTCAATGATAAATCAATATAGATTCCTACTTATGCGATAAATAAAGATTTTGAACGGAAACTGTGTATTAGTCAATAATAACAACTCTCGAAATTTTGATGAATTTCATCAACATTTTTAAATACAAACCCTCATAAAAAAATAATGTGACTTTTGTAAACGTTTAAATTATAATTTTTTTCTACAACTTTTATAAAATGTATATGTTTTAAAAGCTTCTCAAAACAATAAAATATTATTTTTCAGAGTATACATATTTGTTTATACGTTTTTAAGAAATAAAAAAAAGTAATTCTGAAAACACTGTCATAATATTGTTGTCTAATATTGGATAATACACCAATAAAAAAATAATAAGTGTGTTAAATTTTCACTTGGAAAATAAAATATTATCTTGAATCTAATTTAAATTTTCTGTTAGTTATTATATAGTAATAGTTTTTTATAGTAATATTATACTCTTCTGAGACTCGACAAATACTAATAGAATATTTTTATTAATTAATTATTCTATTAGGATGGCCATTTAAAAAAAAATTTAGTTCGAAAATGTCCATAGATAGGTAATGAAGCATGTACTTTATACACGTGTGCAATATGTATTTTCAGATGGTTTTTCGTTTTTGTAAGGTTGTACTGCAAAAATAGGAAGATCAATATTAACTTCCTGTACCTCTTAAATACTTTTATAGACATTTTAGTTGTTTTCAGACAATCAGATCAAATGGACACATAACAAAAACTAATATTATACCTAGTTATTTGCTTACCTATACATATTACAAATACATTTTTATTTTAATAAAACAATCCTTGGTTATTAATGCTCCCTTAATCAAAACTTCTCATATTGCTCATATTATGCATGGAAAAAAAATTTCAAACAACCAAAGTCGAAATAATAACTCTGGAATTTTCTTGTAAAAATCATAGAACAATAAGTTTCAAAAATTATTTACAATCCCTATTAAAAATATAAAAATATTATATCATGAATAAAACATGAAAAATAATAATTATTTTTGGTATCGTATAGCCAACGTACATAATTTCTCTCAAGTCACCAAGTATAGTGCTAGACTCTTGCTGCACGATTTAAGTGAAATTATGCAACAGCCATAGGATAAAAACGTGTAATATGTATAGTATGTGCATATTTGCATGTAGAGGGTGGACTACTGGGCTACCCATATATTTTCATAAAGCTAACACGCCAAATATGAGAAACACGGTTATCAACACTCTGTATATAAATGAACAAGAATTATTGTTGGTAGCTCATGGTGGCGTAATTCGTTTTAATTGCTTTTTCGACATAAATTTCTCATTTTGCGGGTGGATGGAACATTATTAATGTCCACAAACTGTGGTTATATTCTGTAGGGTGAAAGAGGCAAGAGCCATAAATGACAGTTACAAATTTAAATCCGAGAAGAGATTTCGACTATTATTTTTAAAATAAACACATATTGTAAAATAAATATAACAATTGATTGTTATAGGTACAAATAGCAATAAATTATATCGTACACGATACACGCGGAAAAAAATAAATGTTGTGATAGATCTACAGAAAGGCGTTATCTATAATTTTAATTTTATGTGGTATCCCCGGAATTCGTTTGTTGCCAAATATAAAAATTACAACCATTTTTGAATGATAATTGAAAAAATATATGCAGTTTTTTCTTTATGAAAATGTCCCCAAACACTTCCCACTTACACGACTTGGCGTTCAGCGTTAGACAGCATAGCAGTTGTAGGCAGATCTTCAGTTACGATAAGTCTGGCGCAATATTTAAAAAATCCATACACCTTGTACACCTCTAAAAGTGATCAGACCACTTGTACAATACATATACATTAATATCATTTTGATTTACTTTTATAAAGGTAGAGGTATGTCGAAAGAAAATTTTACACAATTAAATTATCAAAAGAAAAAGAATTAAGTAGGAACACGCATATATTATACCAAATATGTATTACTTTATTAGTAAATAATATAAAGGTTTGAAAATTATAACAGTTTTGAATATCGACAGCCAAAAACCCCAAGACACGCACATAGTATCTATATACCATCGACGATTAGTATCCAGTAGGTATTTTTTAATTATCATATATGTAATAATTTAATAACGACCTAACCTAATCTAACCTACGATCGAATGTTCCTTCCTGTGACTGTTTCAAGGTGCGGTTGATGTCCACTCATATTTATATTAAGTATAAGTACATATCATAGAGGAAGGTTCTATTTTATAATTTAATCTAAATAAATTAGTGATCAAATATTTTACTAACAGTTTTTGAATTGCAGTAGATGATCAATTACATAGATAGTATATTCTATTGAATTTCAACTAACAATAATTAGTGATCCTAGTTTTAAAAGTTATAATCCCATTTTATCGGGTCGCTCGTTGATCATTCTAAAACCGCACAAAATAATTTAAATCAGACGTTAATAACGACAAACGATTCGTATTAACATCACGTTATTCTTCCATTATTTTTGAATTAAATTCAAGCGAAATTAGATCCCTAACGCCCATGATATTATAAATTATAATGTTAAACGTAGTGCTTGACTTCGAAAAGAAATAGTAAAGGCGCTCTAATGACAAAAAAAATGCGTCCCTAGCTAATTGATATACGTGATATAATGTAACATTACACACATTTTGTATTTTTTTATAAAAATAAAAAAATGATTTACATTGTAATTTTGTAATAAAAAAAAAAAAAGCCTAAACAAAGTAACGGATGCGTCTAATGTGAAATAGAATAAATAAGAGTACCTATACGCTTAAATATATCTGAAAATCTAGTCGTATCTCGTATGGTACTCAGTCCCCTCGCCACCACCACAACAGTTCAAGTCAATCACTGAGACTATTATACGGGAAATATCGGCAATCGTCGTTTTCGAACCAACAAAATATAGGGAACTTCACGAGTAGAAAAGATACGCGAAAAAGAAATACGATCGTCGTCTGTTCTAGCGTGTCCTGACACGTCGCTGTACCGCCGAGTGTCCCGTTAATATTATAATATTAAAAAAGGCGTGCAAGACGTGCTACAGACCGTTGGAGGGGGCGGCCGAGTGCAAGGTAGGGGTTGGATCAGTTGGCGGTGGTGTGCATATTCTGCAGGTGCCGTTCGTCGGCCACTGCAAGGTAGGTACCTACCTACATCGCAAGTCGGCGTCCAGTCATAGTCCGATGCAGCGGCGGCGCGGTTACGCCATCACCGCGGACGGCGCGTGGACCAGCGGTATCCGGTGGTTACCGGGCACCTCCGTTCGCCGGACCGATGAGCCTCTCCGGCGTGGTAACCACCGACATGATGATGATGATGATGATGATGATGATGATGACGGTGCAGCGGTCGGACCGCGCCGCGTACGACGGTATTATAATATATTAGAACAGGTAGCGTGCACCCGAGCGTATAATATTTAATAATATTATTAATTTTCACGTGGTGATGATGATATCGTATCGTGTGGCGCGCGTGTGCGTACGCGACGAAATATTGTAATAATAATACATTATAATATTTCGTGATATTATTATTATTATTAGTAGTAGTAGTAGTAGTAGTAGTAGTAATAGTATTATCTGCCGTGTCGCGCGCGCGTGTGTACAAAATACCATGTAATTATTGCGGAACGAGACGGACATACGACGGCGGGACACACGGACAAGCACACACGAGCGCCCGCGATCGCTCCGGTCGGTCGCCGGCTGTAGTATTAGCGGCCGCGGGACGACTGACGCGACGAGTCGGCGGGACGACTGGCGCGCGGAGTCGACGGGACGCTCCGTTCTGTGTGCATATACGCCGACGGGCCAACGCGCGCGCCGCCGAACGTGTGTGTGCGGTACGATGTCACGCCGCCGCCACCGCCGCGTCCGTGGTCGCCGGCGGTGGTGGCGGACAACAAGTGCTTCTTGACCGTATAGTCGGCGGCGCTTGCGTGCCCGCGGTCCACCCGCGAGTCGCCGTTTACGCGATTCTTCGTCGGCACCTATAATAATATTATGGAGACGGTGGTTGGCCGCCGACCGGGCGGTTCGCCCGTAATCGCGGTTGACGCCCTTGAAAACATTTCCCGATGTCGGGTCACGTGACACGACGGGTTTCCGTGACTTTTTACTGTATCGTTCGAAAGACCGTGTTTAATATTATAATCTTGGCGTACAATTAATCTAACCTGTATTGTAATAAAAAAAAAAAACCAAATATACTAGGAAGGGCTCTGCCCCCTGTTCGCCCGCTCACCATCCACCTGGGGAGCGGTGAATGTAAATTGCGTCCTGATAAAAAGGTCCCGATAACAACATACATATGTTGCAACTCGTATTTCTCAGGTACATACGTAAGTTGCGACCCGTGTTTCTGATATTTCTGACCCAAATAATTTTTAATTTTATAGAAATTTAAAAAATATATTTATAGTGATGATTATAATATAGCGTTTTGGAGTCAGGCCATCAGAAATAGAAGAACGATTAGAAAAGAAGGATAAATTAAAAATATATATATTATAACAATACTAATATAATGATGGAAGAAAATATTTGTTGTAAATTTGTAACATATTATTATATATAAAAATACCCGGGACGCAATTTCCATCAAAAAGATACATTGGGCCCCGACTTACAGTCACCCCTTGGGAGGAGGGTCAAAACCACCTCGGCAGTCCACGCTGACCCACCCGGTGGCTTTGTCCTAATGATTCAAAGGTCACCCCCATTTGTGTCTTTAAATTTAATATCTGTAATTTAAAACATTTATAAATAAAATATACAAAACCTTTTTAATATAATTATTGAGAGATATCATCTTAATAATATACGCTTTTACCCAGGTTTATCTTGATTAATTTGTCATTCCTATAATCTTGTCGGGTATAATATCTTTTAAGGTAATTCATTTATAATAAATTTGCTTCTTGGCCGTTTCTTCGACGGCGCTTGCGTCCCCGCGACCCACTCGCGAGTCACTGTATACGCGATTCTTTGTCGGTACTTAAATGATTCACACCTATAACTGTAGTTGATCCCCTTGAAAAAAATTCTGGTAACGTGATCATGTCACACGACGGGTTTCCGTGATTTTTTCTCTATAAAACCATTTATGCTTCTCGTACAATATGATATATTGTAATAAAAATATATATATATTACAATTAAATTTAAACAAAACTAAATATATGCTTTTCAGAATTAATAATACTAATCATAATAAACATGAGAAAAAAATGTATGTTCATTCATCTTCTTGTACTTATTCCAACTGCAAAATAAATTGTTATTTATTAACAAAAGTAGATAATATTAAATACCTTGGGTTACGTTATGATAATAAACTGAAATGGTGTACTCATACAAATTATTTAACAAAAACTATTAGAAAATTCTCTTATGTTCTAAAGGATATTAGATACATATGTAGTACACAACATAAACGTATTATATAATATCTATCATTAGTATAATCAATTTTAAATTTTGATATTGAATTCTGGTACTCCATCTACACTAGTCATATAAACAACTTAAAAAAAACAACAGACTAATTAAATATATTCTAAACAACCCATAAATTAATAATAATATTAACATTCATAACACCTTGAATATCCAAAATTTAGACCAACATTTTAAAAAATGTTTATTACTATTAATTTTTTAATATAAACTTTTACGTACATCGACAAATCATGACTAATATACAAGATATCAAAAAAATGTTAATTTGACCAAGTATAAATGTAACTCCAATTTTGATAAAATGAATACATTACATGCTAGAATTGATTTATGTATCTAATTTAATATAAATATATTAAGTTTCCAAAACGTTATTATATATAAAAACTTCATTAATAAATTAATATTATAAATGCTTGATTCTTATATTTAGTTTTAAAATGTAAATACTATTAATTTATATTCCTACTGTTATTGATACAGCTCTAAATTCTTTATGTTATCCACCGCCGTAATCTATTTATCTAAAATTTTATAATTGCCTATCAAATTTAAATTAAGTTGCAATAAAAACTTTTGTCGTACATAGCTTGATTATAATATTTATAAACATTACTATAGTATAATCCACAAAATGTATAACGTGTAGAAAATAATAACACCTTCAACAATAAGTAAATAAATAATATTAATATACAATAATAATATGCAATAATTAATATTTAGATAATTTTAGACTATAGAGTATAAGATTAAATAGATAGATATATTATAGACTTGAACCCTTATAGGGTTCACTATGTCAATGATTATATCATTTTTATGCTACAAATTATAAAATCATCAGTAATTACCCATTTTAAGACCATAATAATAATAATAATTGCTGTTAGATCTAAGGGTGAAAAAAAATAAAAACATCTTTTATTTTTATACTAATATACGTTAGATTAAACATAATTTATAGATATCAAATTTTTTCAAAGAAAAATTAAATTAGGCGAATTTTTTGTTGAATACGGCTAAGGCGTTATATATTAAAAAAACATGGTAGCACAACAAACGTTAAAAATAAACACGGCAGACTGTAAGTATAGTGACAATTGACATACCTATCTACATTGAAACAATAAAAAAGCACACAAACATAAAATACCTACTCTAAACAATTAAAAAAAATTACTTCTCCATACACTTAGAGTGATATTAACCTTTCAGCTTTCAACAATTACATATTTTTTTAGTTTTTAAACTAAGAACGTATTAATATGAATTAACAATATAATAAATAAGCAGATATACCAAATAAAGATAGTGTAAGTTATTATTATAAAAAAATTTAAAGGGCGATAAAAAATGAATTGTTTTTTATATCAATCGATCAATTGGCTTTTATCAAAACGGCATACAATTGTTGAATTGTGTATCTTCATATAAATTAAATAATCAGTATAAACATACATAATATGACAAACATATGTGTGGAGTTACATTTTCATTTAAATGACTCCAATTCTAATATTTTATCAACCTTAGATGGGATCGTATACGCATGAGTGGTCTGACGTCCACTGAATTTGTTTAGTAGCTGAAGGTGAATACTGGATGTCTGGATTAATGTCTCAGTCTTATCTCATGTCGTCGAGCAAACTTAGTGATTTCTTCTATAAGACTGTAAACATTGTCATATTATTATAATATCATGGTATAAATATGACTAATCTAATATATTATTTAAATAAGTGTATCACCTTGACAGTTTAACCGGTTTTTTTTGTACAACGCACCAAAAACACAGGCTCATCAATAAGATTGATCAAAACTTTGAAATTATTATTTTTTATTTAACCAATAGATACAAAGAATGTTTAAACATTTTCAAAAACTACCGATAAAAAAATATGTTAGAGTGCCAACGTTGCAGTACACATCGTTCCAATATTTACAATGTTGAATGAATAATTGTTTTAAGTCACATATTCATACTTCAACAACTAACAAACAACAAATGGCAATTTCAAATTCAATTGTTCATTACATAGGTATATTGTTATAGCATAGAAATTAAAATATAACTGTTAATAAATCTATCGCTATTCTTAAATTAGAAAACCATTTGTTTGGATAATATTACAAACAAATATATATTTAGTTGCTTGGCGCGGCGCGTTAGCTGCTACCAGTGCGTTCTGCGACTAAGAGTAAGCAACGCCCGCTACTACTAGTTCCCGGATGGGTAGCCATCCGAATTTTGTAGTAGTAAAAACCTTGCCACACATATACACACGTATTAAAAAAACCCTACAGTGTCCCCCACCACAGTTCAACACGCTAATGACCTTAGTTGTCGAAGCCCTCCCCCCCACCAATATATATATATATATATATATATATATATATATATTTAATGAACATTTAAAAATGTTCTCACATAAACATTTGCATTAGCATTATTATAAATTAAATTGTCTCTGTGCCAGCCTAACTATGTTTTTTATTATTTTTTATACCCGGATTAGCCAAGTATTTAACTGTCAACATATTTTTCGTTAGGCGATTTCTTCAATTTACTTGCCAAAAGTTAACTTTAAACCACTTTAAAAATGTATATAAATATAATTACCTTTTTGTAACCGATTAGCATTAAGTATTTTTTTTTTTTATTATTATCATATATTTTAGATTCTAAGCGGAGCAAAGAATATATGACTCTTTTTTCTGTCTTTATACACGATAAAATAGTCGAAATAATGCTTCGATTTTCTTCATTGGTATCTTTTCTAGTGGAAAAATGATCAAATTGATACTTTTAAGAGGTCAATTTTGAAAATTCCTAATAGCTTTTAAAAACGTTGGAAAAACAAAAGAAAAATTTAGGAAACCCGAAATTTTTGAAGCAAAACTGGTTTTTGACAAAAACGATTTTGCTTTTTTGAAGTAAATAAAAAAAAAATACTATAGCCACATACAATTTTCACCAAATGTTTATATAAACATTTTCTACGCATAATAAAATTTTAAATATATTTTAACTATTTTTGAACTATTTATAGGTATAAGGAATTTTAAGTTTTTTTCATTTTTGTCGATAAAAATTTTTTTGATCGATCAAAAAACTTGAAAATTTTATGCAATGTTAGGTTGAGCTATGATAGTTTTTATAAGAGTCTAAAGATAAAATGTCGACAAATACGTAAAATTCACTAAAATTTTTGTTTTTTTTTTTTTAATTTAGAAATTCGTTAAAAATTTTTCGTTTAAATCTAAGATTTTAAAATCCAAATCAAGATTCTTCATAAGTTTTTCTACTTTTCGCAAAACAAAAAATTTACTAGAAAGTCAAACAAATTTTGGATGAGTATTTGAAATAAGACATTGAATATTCACCCGTAAACTACAGATTTCTCAGGGAACAATTTTCTTATTTTGTTGTAATTTAAAAACGTATAACCGTATAACCGTAGACACTTGCAATTTTCACCGAATATTGTGATTATCATTTTCTATATATCATTAAAAATCAAAAATACTTTTGAGCTAATTGTAAGCATAAGAAATTTTCAGTTTTTTTTAAATTGTTTTCTATAAATATCGATAAAAATGTTTGTTGGGTCACAAAGCTTGAAAATTTAATACAAGGTTTTTGATAAGTTTTTATGATAGTAGTTCAAAAATATTAAAAAACCATGGACACAGTTTATAAGTATTTAAAGCTCAAATTTTGACCAAAATTCATCAAAATCTCAAATATTTCCAAATTATTTGTAATTAAAAATGTATAAAATATTCAATTATTTTAACTAAAGATTGAAAATTTAAAATATGGTTTCTCATAAATAGCTAATAGTGTAAACAACAATTCAAAAAACTGTATTAACATAATTGTTTTTTATATACATTTTAAGTTCAAATTTGAACGAACTTAGATATTTAAATGAAAAATAACAATGTCAGTTATTTTGTTGTAATTTAAAAATACTTCTCATAAGTGCTTGAACCGTTTAAAGTATATTATTTTTTTTATACACTCAACAATAACATTTTAAAATGTAGTATTTTATCCAAAAATTAATTCAACCTACTGTATTATTAACAGTAAAATTAATTATTTTAATAGCAGTATTGACATAAAATGCATTTAATTATGTAGGCTGACTAGACTAGATGACTAAACCATCTTCGCTCAGAATCGTTTTTCGTTACAATGATATATATAATTGAATTCAAATTTAACACCTCCGTTACTTGTCTGCTCGACACCCGCTGTACAGCAGTACAGTAAATACCCACTTTCCGACCTTTTTTATAATGAATTACATTTATTTAATTTTTTTTAAATATCTAAATGTATTACTAATATGTATTTTAATTATAATAATAATATATATCACAATCACAATATTTCAATATGGTTTAAATAATAAACTTATTAAGAAAAACTTAGGAGTATCTCGTTTTCAATAGGTTACTTTACTACTTTAAAAACCATAATAATATATCGAACCTTGTGATTTGTAAACTGAAAAAGAAAATAATGGAATAACTTTGTCAGTTGAGATTTCGTGATACAAAGGTTCTTTTCGCGTCAGGGCAATAAATTGGATTAAAAGCCCAAAGGGGATTGATCTTGAACACAAACACACAATAGAGGTGATCCTATAGGTATAGGAAAGTATAATCAACAATCACAGCAAATAAAATATAGATTAATATTTCCCCTAAAAATATATGTAACTACAACCAACATATAAAAAAAATATCTTTTATTATTTTTTTAGCTTATGTACCTACTATTTCTTAATGTCGTCTAATTAACAAAAAACTCAAACATTTAATTCGTTCTAATTTTTAACACATTTTCAATTGTTTTTGGAAAATTCTTTAGTTACTTTATTTATAAATGTTTATAACTGTTTCAGTCATAATAAAATTATAATAGATACCTAAATGTTTATTTAATGAAATGTTACTATATTTGTATTTTCTTTTAGCCTATTTTTAAATTAATTAATTTTTAATATGTCTTGTTAGTGATTTTTTTTTTTAATATAACTATTATTCTGGCTTCTTGTATGGGTCCGCTACTCTCTACTTTATATTACTAGCTTTTAATACCTAGTCTTTAAAAATAATAAAATAATGTATTGCTTTAAATTAATAATATCAAATCCTGTTAACATTTAAAATATATAACAATAAAGAAACAACAATTTGTATACAAGAGAAACCTACCAAATTTTATTAGCTGGATAATTTAACAATCATTTAAATTTTACGAAAAGTCCAAAAGCTTAATATTCTTTTAAAAGTTAATTAAAATCAGTATTAAGTCAATATATTATGATTTGATTGTAGATAGTTGTAGAAAATTGATGGAAAATTTATTCAATACAAATTAATTGACATAAATTGACATAAATGGTTCATAATCGTATACCAAAATACCACATAGTTCTTTAAATTTTAAGGTTAATAGATTTAAATACAGACATATTTTTTTTATTATTAAAATATAAAACCTATTTAAACATTTTTACATTAAGCATATAAGTTTAATTAGCTAAATACTAATTAAATGTACATAATTACATAAAAAAAAAAAATAACCCAGCAGTTACATTTTATATTAATAAACTGGGCTTAATTTAAGTTTAAGTAGATTTTTTTTATGTATAAACATTGAGTTACACTAAATGTAATCGCAAAAATCTGAAAAAATCAACTAAAAGAGGTTACTCAAAAATATGGCGATACCTACAAAAGTTTTCAACTGTTCCAAAAATAACAGGTATTTAGTTTTACAATAAAATAAAAATTACTTTTAATATGGAAAAAAATCCTCTACCCGTCAATTGTAATAAAGTCCAATCAATTTTTGATAGTTTCTTTCTTTTATTTTGAATGGATTTTTTTCAATGGTATATTTATAATTTGTTTCATTTTTTAAAATTTTTATTTGAAAAATATAAATAAATAGTCATGAAAAAAACATGTTTTATGGACTCAATAGGTAATAGAATAAAAATAACCTACACCATATTGCTTATTGTATTGATCCTTTGATCAATACATACAATAACATAATCACATGATCAATATTATATATTATGATATGTGTAAATTGCATTTACTATTAATACAATGAGTTGTACTGATATTTAAATATTGAGCGTTACCAATATTACATGTATTTCCAATTTTGAAATTGTTTTGTTTCGTATTGAAATATATTCAAATATTTAAACATTATTTATCAAAAGAATTTTAAGTATTTTTTTTTCTATAAAATTATATTTTAATCATGACAACATTAATGAAGTTTTATTGTATGAGAGGAATAAAACTGAATTTAGCTTAAAATTAGGTAACGATCATATTTTAGTAGAAAAAATTATGCATAGATACATTATTATTATAGTTATCATTATTACCGTTCGACGAATTGAAAGTTAAAAAATGCTTCATAAATAATAATTACTCAACTTAAAAGTATATTATTATATATCTACAATAATATAATATTACAAAAAAAAATATTTTTTTTTAAATACAGTTCAATGTAAATAAATGTATAATATTATACCCACCACCCAAATATTTCTATATAGCTATTACTTGCAATATGAAATTCTTTTGAAAATCTACTCATGCACTGAATGTTTCCGCAAGTTTTCTATACAAACTTTGAAAATCATCTTAATATGCGGTTGCTGTGTTAAATTAATTCGAAAACCATTTCATTCTGCGAAACAGGGTACATACGATGGCGATGTTATATTTTAATCCTAGAAATATTGAAATAACAAATAGATAGATACATCACAAAAATTGTTGTCCGAAACCCCTATTTTGAAATATAATACTGTTGAGATTTTCAAACACGTGTCTGCATTTTCAGCACCACTTGGCTATTCACGACTGTTGTCAGATTATACTAAAAATCAAGCATATATCTAAATATAGGTTAAGGATTTCAACATTTTCGAAATAATGATATTTTATTATTATTTAATTTATGTTAACAAATTGTTAAGTGTTTCAAAAGTCGTATGTAGTTCTGAACATCAACTAAATAAAGGGTTAATTTGGTCTAATTTTTTTGCTTTTTAATTAGTTTTCTTATACGTTTTACATTTTTTTCTAATATTTATTAATACTATATACATGAATCGTGTTAGTTATCTATTCACAAAAATGATTTGAATACTTTTCTTTCGCATATCCAAACATTTAATATAAATTCCCAAAAAGCGATGTTAAATAATTGAAATCAGAATTTCCTATAGATGCAATAAGACAATCTGTTTTTAAATTAAAATATATGAATAAAGCATGAACATTAACAGATTGATATCCAATAAACTTCTTCTTCTCTATTTTATTAAGGAACGACTTAAAAGGAATTCGCACTCTTTATATACATTTTATACCTTTTGCTGTAACATCTGCAGTAATGCAATACTTATATAAAAATGTATTTACAGTATAGATAAATAATATTACATCGTTGATAACGATTGAGATATTCATTTAATTAACCGAATTATCATTAACAATAAAAAGTCGGGAATTTATGGATTTGAATTGAGGGTCGACTAAATGACAAGGAATGAGGATTACCTTCCATTTATTTTGTAAGTCGAAACTTATTTCTTAATATTTAATTAAGCCAGTTAGTAATTCGGGCGAGTGAAAAGCGTTAGGTCCTCGCTTTTAAAAATCTAATTATTTTTTTTCTTGTAAAAAATACAACGAATTTTAAAAAAATGAATAATGATAATACCTATCAATTTGACAAGTTGATTCAGAACACCGTTAATAAAATATACAATTTGGTCGTCATTAAATCGCTAAAAAAAACAAAATTAAATTTGTGAACAGTTTTCAAGTTTGAACTTAATCTTGTAGTTACCCGTCGATGTATTTAAATAGACTATGAATAATAGTTTTAATTATTCCAAAAGATAAAAACGTTAATCTAATAATATTAGTAACTATTGGTGGTTAGCATATTATTTAATTTGCAGTTATTATTCTGCATGAATAAAAATAATACTCAGTCGATGTTGGCAATATAGTTATGATTATCTGCGAATATAATATTAAAATGCCTTTGTATATATTGTATGAATATTCTTAACATACAACTATTATAATAGGTATATGATTTATCGTGTTTTACTGTAGTGGCATGATTTGAGGGTTGTATAGAAAATTATAGTCCTCTACAGCTGTATAAGCGCAGTTAGACCTAAAGTATTGGAGGTGCAGAAATTGCACTAAGCCAGAAAATACACCAATTTGTGATGAGGGATAACCAAATAAGGAGTAAGGTTTACTTTTTTTTTTTTTTTTTTTGGGGGGGGGGGGTGGTCCTAAGTCCACCTAGCACCACCCTAGTTCTCGATCACATTTGGGCAGTTTGAATTTGCTTACTTTAACATCCATATACAAATCCAACATTTTAACGTAAGGAATTTTAAACGAACAACTGCAGCTTACGGGTTCTTTTTCTACGTCATAATTTATGTGCTCAGGAACTATGTCCATTTACATTTTTTTAAAATTGTTATCAATATAACCATGTAATCAAAACACACACCACCATTTCTGTACTAAACTGTTATTACTCATTATTATTATGCCATTATTTCTTTATAATTTAAATCTATAAATTAAATAAAGTAATAATAATTATATTGCGTGTACACTAAAATGATACAATTTTTGTATCTATCCATTTTTTATTTAGTTATAATACAATAATTCATGATAATAAATGTAAGTATAATAAAGTATGACGCACATCGCAAATAAGTACGCGCAAAATAATAAAACCAAAATAGGATTAGTAAATTGCTAGGAAAAAAAATATAACAATTATTTTTTTTGTAAATAAATGTTAGAAGTTCATAATTGCACTATCTTTTGTATAACTTAATCTCTGGTAAAACTATATTATCTGAATATTACGATTTCATAACCTTAATTCTTAGGTTTTGTTTGGCAGTCATAATCTTTTCTGCGGTGATATCTTTTGTAAATAATTATTAATCTTGATACAGTCACCCTCGAGTACTTACTATAACTCTATTTTTCTTTGTTAAGAGATTGCATTTACGACTTGCGTGCAATCAACAAGAAATCAAATAAATCAGTAAGGAAACAATGGTCGATGGAATTTAGTACGGGGTTTGAGCTTTTATTTCAATAGATACCGGTGTTATTTGAAAATACTTATGTGGGCTTTAAAATAAAATAAATACCTACCTAAGAATATATACTTTATATATAGGTATGAGTTTATATATTTACAATATTAAGAATATATTAACAATTTATATAGCTTAAAAAAAATAAGCTTAATGTGTGTAGGTATTAGAATATATTAAAAAAAAATGTTAATAACGCATCAAGAAATAAAAAAAACTAAAGATAAAGGTGTGTATAAAAATACCTATGCACTATGATGGAATATAAAATAATATATTTATTTAATACTTTTTAAAATTTGAATTATTAAGTAGAATATACTTAAATTTATTCTGTAAAATATGTACGTTAAATATTTTTTTACAATTTTCAACTTGCCAACTGGATTTTGTTAAATGTAATAATTGTTCAATTGTAAGTATACAAATATTATGATTGGAAAAACGTAGATGGACTATTATATCAGTATTGCTTATACATCATATATACATAAACCATAAAATTTAAAAAAATGTTTACAACTCTAAGATCAACATAAGACAGCGTATGTAGTTATTGTCTTACCTGAGCATATAAAAAAACACATGTATATGATTTACTATAAAGTAATAAATATTAAAATACCATTTTTATTTTTTTTTTTTTGAAAATAATCACATTTTGTGTCACCGGATAATAGGGATTTCTTACAATACGGTTTAACAGACAAACCGTTTGTTATTTATGGTTTTCTACTATGTAGAAGTAAAAATTTACCCAGTAGTTTATTAAACAAGAGTTTTTCTTAGTAACGTATAACGTGTAAGCAAAAAATGAACTAATGTGAACATTTCTTCACACTACAGATGCCTTCTTATATCATGAATCATTAATTGTCATTATCAGATAAGAGGAAGATGTTATACCCACGAGTATTGTTTCCATTTACTTTACGCGTTTCTAAGCAAACTCAATGTTTCGAATAATCCATTTTACTCTATTATTTATAAGATTAAAGTAAATCAATTTATTATTAAATTTAAAATCACAATTACGTAGAATTTTTTTTTATTCTACAATTTTGAAGCAAGTTATGATCGTTTTAAATTTTACAAAAGATTGACAATTTTAAAATGCTCATAACTGGCTTTAAAATTAAAATGTCGAAAAAAACATAATGGAGACCTAGATACTTGTTTTATTCCTCAAATTTTATAATACATCAATTTATACACTAGTATTAATAAATAGAGTTATAAATGGATTATTTTGAACGTAAAATTAGCTATGCCGTACGTTTGTTGGCGGAGACCAGGAGACTATACGCGCAAAGGGCGTATAACGTCCTCTTAATTATAAACTAAAATGTACAGCACTTTAAAAAAGTAATTACTTAGTAATATGGCGACAAAGTCACGAAGAAATGTAAACATTTTTAATAAGAACCTGACTATTTTTGTATAAACCAAGCTTCGACAAAAATCGTTATTCGAATGCAACGAATAAACTTGTTTACGTTTTTTAGAACCTTTAATAATAAAATAAGAATATCGATATAGTGAGCACGTAGTTAATTGGTTAAATTAATGACTAATGTATTCCAACGACGTAAAGTAATATTGTGAAAAGCTCACCGTATTCTCTTATAAACCTCTTTCGAGTCTTCCGGTCCCCGTTAAGTCGATCTGTGATGGGTTTAGGATCAAAAATATGTTATACGTGAACTCAAAGCTAACCGTGACCAAGCTTAATCTGTGGACTTGGCGTTTTGTAAACTTAATGAGGTGACCCGATACTGCACAAAGAAATTAGAAAAGGATTAAAATGAAACGCATGCGTAATGAGCGTATGACAAGCTACCGCAAAACTATAATTGATAAATTAATAATCATAGTACCTATTAAATACATATATTTGTTAGTATCAGATTTTCTGTGTTTTATAAGTTTCATAATTTATTAAAGTCCATATACACCGAAGTATTGTTTATAACAAAACAATTATTATTACAATTTTACAGAATTATGTATACTATTTTAATTTTAATACAAACTTTATATTTCAAAATATCTTAGAAAATTTTCTGTTACCTACAGTTATTTTCAGTAATGTTCATAATTATAAATCATTTACAAATATATAGGCATAACTTAGTTATATTGTATCTCTCTTAATTTCTTCTTCGCTTCCTATATGACATAAAAATTAAACGTGATTTTTTCCATGTATTATAAATTTTAGATTGTCTTTCTCTGTCGTGGAACTATTCTTTTTTTGCGCACCACACCTCTCATTGTGTATCTTATTTTTCATACATATAATTACTTTATCTCACAGCTTGCTTATGTACTTATACTTATTTATTTATTAATTTATATTTATATTTTAATTTAATATTTATAATTTATCAGTTTCAGTTAACGCTGCTCTATTAGTTTTCTATTTTATTCGAAATTTACCTACCTTGTTTTACATTCTGAGCGGAGCGATAATACATTGATTTTACAATGATTTGTATTTTTTTATGTGTCTATCATCACTTTTAAGGGCAATAAAAATGCTTTGACGATTTTTTACTACAGCATTTTTTCTGGTAGGAAAGTGAATCTAGTTGATACTCTGAAGGGTCAAAAATAAAAAATTCTCAGTACATTTTCAAAAGCGTAGAGAAAACCAAAAAAGTTTTCCACAAAATTGATTTTATTTTTTTGGCGTAACTCAAAAACAAATAACCGTAAATAATTTAAATCAAATATTTCTATGACCAATTTCCATACATAACAATATTTGCAAAATATTTTGAATATTTTTTAGCTATTTATAGGCGTGAAAATTGTTAGATTTTTTTTAATAATTACTGTTGATTAAAAACCAAAAATTGTAAAATAAAGTTTCTTACAAGTTGTTATTAATAAACTAAAAATTGAGCGTAATTTTCAATATTTTTTACGAGCGTCTGAATTCAAAATTTTAACAAAATCAAGGAAAATTTACAAATTATTTTGAGTTAAATTTTTTTTTTTGTATCTTAAATTTGAAAATATAAAACAAGATTTCTCGTGTGTTTTTCTACCTTTGACAAAAAGTTTTCCGGAAAGTTACATAAATTTTTTATGAGGGTTTAAAGTTAAAATTTTTTTAACATTGGATATTCACCCTTAAATTAACGGTTTCTTATCAACCAATTTTCTTATTTTGTTTTAATTTAAAAACAGACCTAACCGAACATAAATACTTGAAATTTTCACCAGATGTTTATTTTAATATTTTCCGTAAATACACATGGTATCATTTTTAAAATAATTTAATTCTTTTTAAACTATTTATAGACATTTGACATTTATAGTTTTTTAGCATTTTCTCTTTAAATATCGATAAAACAAATTTAGCTGGGTCAAAAATAATACTCATAATTTATTATAATAGTGGTTGAAAAATATTAAAGATACATAGGCACGGTTTTTTTTATAAGTATTAAAAGTTTACGTTTTGAAAAAATTCATCGATATCTTAAATTTTTTCGAATTATTTTGTAGTTAAATATTAAAATATTTAATTTTTTACAAAATTAAATATTTAAACAAAGAATAACAATTTTAGTTATTTTTTTATAATTTAAAAATATTATTTGCGGTTATTTGAATCTTTTAAAATATATTATTGCATTATATATACACAATAATAACATTTTAAAATGCAATTTTTTTGGCAATAAATTACTTTAATAGCAATAATATCATAAGATATAATTTTTAAAATTCGTTGACAGAATCGTTTTTCGTATACAATGTTTTTTTATCTTTAAATTCAAATTTAACATATCCATGTAGCTTACACTTATTTTAAGTAATTGAATAATGTTTATTATATTCTAACACTAATCGTTTGACAAAAAAAAAAAAAGTTAATATCACATGTTTTAGTGAAACATTAAATAATATTACTCTGCACTGACATAACTTTTTATATTTAAAGCCCGACCAGACATTTTTCGATTAAGATCGGCCGGCAGTAATGTTTATACTATAAAGTGATTTAATTGTTTTAAATACGAATAAGGATGGGCCATAAAAATGTATAATAATATTTTAATATTAAATACTGTTAAAAAAAGTTATTTGATTTTGTAGACTTTTATCATTAAAAAGTACATAAAAAAATATTTTATGTTTTCAAAGCAATATTTCAATGTGATGACGTAAAAAAAATGATTTTCAGGTCTTTTGTGTTGGCATATACATAATTAGATGCGGTCCCGTGACCGATACTGTGATAATACCATTAATTATATTATATATTTTTTTAAATAATACCTATAATTGCGTTCTAAATGACTAGTACGTTCAAATGATAGCATCAAATTGGCATGTACGATATACAACGTAAATATTTGCTATTTTTTTCTTAATTTTTAGAATTTCGAGAGCATTATGTTAATTTGAATGTTTCAATGTTTTGAATGTCATCATATTTAAGCTTTTAAATATTATAAATGTCTGAAACTTGAATTATTATAACTTATAGTTTGTAAGTAAATTTTACTTTTTTAGCAGAATAATGCCAAATCAAAAAAATTACAAATACACAATATCCTCGAACAACGGAATTCTATCATCGGAACAAAGGGATTTTTTCGAAATTAATGGATATATTATCATTAAACGCTTAATAAATGAAATATTATTGGACCAATTCAAGTAATAAAGAATTACCGTATCTACATAAATTAATTAAAACTATACATATACAACAACATAATCAGAATTCAACTCATATTCTTACATTAAATATCCCATAAAAGCAATATGGTGTAAGACATCAGTTCTCAACCTTTGTAAGTTGGTGACCCAAGATATATTTACCCCATTTTTCATACAACCATTTTGATAATAATGTTCAAAGAGGGGCTATTCACCCTTCCTCGCCCTTCTTAATTTTTTCAATTACCATGACTGAAAGAAACTATTACTCTCAATTAATTTATTTACTTTTAATCCTGTTACTTCTATAATTAAGTCATGAACTCTTAATATTATATAACATTTTACTATTTTTTATTTTTCTCTATGGTTGAGAAACGCTGGTGTAAGACATTACATACCTACATAATATTGTTAGTTAATGTAACTACTTGCTAGTTAAAAATATATTTAAAAAAATAAACTTAAATAAGTCATTGTGGAATGTTTTAATAATTTTGTATTCGCTGTTTTATAGACAAAGATTCATCAATATATGTGAAGATAAGGTTGATCGTGGAGGAATAACCGTGATGAAAGATATATCATCAGTTAAAAGAAATAAAGAAGCAATTTCTAATGAACTTATCGTTAATAAGATTCAAGACATAGTATGGGATGATGTATTCGAACAATACTTTCTACATACAGAAGTAATTATTTAAAATATAATAAAAAGGATAAGTTCAACTACTCCTAAAATTTCTTGAGGTGTTGAAATTGTAAAAGACTCAGTTGTATTTATATTCGTGTAGTATTATATTACAATATTGTAAAATACTAAAATATAAAAATCCTCATAACTCGTTTAAAAATTAAAATATCGTAAAAAACCGTCAAGAGATAACAGATAATATTCTTACCTTAAAGTTTGACAGTCGTTGGTCAACTCGCTCTAATATTAAAGCTAACATCACATAATCGATTCCACTATACCAAATTTTCCATGTTACAGTATCCTTTTGAACAATAATAAGATGGTTTATTCGAAATTGTTTTTATTATTATTATTATTATGAATTGTTGTCAATTCGTCGTCAATATAATAACGTAGGTACGGATAAAATAGTATGATATATTGGTATATTATGTACCGATCATATTTATCCATATATTCGCTAGTATATAGTAGTATACTTTATAATAATATGGTTATTATTATATCGTTTCAGTGTATACGAATGTGTGTCAGTTATATAGTTTACGGACAACTTTAACCACAGAACAAAAATAATTTGGAACGCTCGTTTCTTTGAAAAATCAATAATATGTATTTGATATTTTTAGTTTTTTTTTTTTTTTTTTATCAAATGTTTGACTGTATTTATTATTATTATTATTATTATTATTTGATGACACCAGACACGTAATTATATTAATATTTCGAATGGATCGTGTTCAATGGCACAGTGGTCGGTAAACTTTTAGCGGGTACCTACTCGGGGTCAAAATGGTTAAATAATAATACGTGTTTGCGCTGGAAGGACATCGGAAAAAAATTGAATGTCGTATTATAGATGGTCACACTATAATTTTACCTACAGCCCATAAAAACGGACACGTAATGATTTTCGCCACGCCGCCGATATGGTTGACCCCTATCACCGTAGTGTGTTTAATACCATATTGCCGCCACAATATAATAAAGAAATAATAATTATATTATAATGATTCGATGAACTACAATATCAACCAAACAATAGATATTATTTGTAAGCTAGCAGAATTAAATATTCAACACATTAGTGAACCATACAAACGAATTATTGGCCAGATTAAATTCGACGATTGGCGTAAAAGAAGTTTTGTTTAAAAATAAATAACTTATAGCAGAACCATGTACACGTATACGAAAATATTCTTGTTATATCAGATTTAAGATTACTAAGTATTATTTTTATTTTTATATTGTTTAATAATATAGTGTTTGAATGAGCCCCAAAAATTATTAGCAAACACATTATAATATATAATTACCTACTATAAAAGCGTATTTTCAATGCACAGTGGTAGAAAAAATGCTTACAAAAAGTTTAATATTATTAAAAAAACAATATTCTTGTGTAGGTGTTATAGTATTAACACTATTAACAATTTTACGACCGAAACTAATATTATGGATGTGCACGTATATTACATTGTATAATTGTATTTAAAAACTACCTTAGCATTTAATTAATAATTATGAATATTGTGTTTTAATACATTTTTAAGATTAACCATAGTATCTTATTATCTAAAATTTAATTATCAAAAACATATATATCTATAAAATATATCTAAAAATTTAAATACTTTATATACTTAGACTTTAGAGTATACAACACAAAATATAGTCATTTTTTTTTTATTTACCGAATGTTTAGTGAACAATTACAGCCGTCCAATTTTTATTATTATTATAATTTATTATTATTCATGAAAGATTTATTAAATGGGTACTTACTTAAAAAATAATTGTTTCGAGATGAATGTAATTAAAATCAAAATAAGTAGATATTTAAAAATTATAATATCCCTATCTATCTGTATAAATAAAAATTAAATGCTGTTCGTTGATAATCGCTTCACTTAAAAACGGCTGGACTAATTTGGCTCATTTGTCTTTTTTAATATTCGTAATAGTTCAAATAAGAGTTTTACGGAAAAAAATATTACAAAAGTTTCCCAGAAAATTGAAAAATTTCGGTAAAACTAAAATTGCTTTTTTGACTGACTGACTGATCAACATAGAGCCAAAACTATAATAGCTGGAGACTTGATATTTACATGGTTCCTTCATACCACTATACAAAAGTGCAATAAAAATGGATTTTCTAAATTTTGCGTTTTAAAGAGGTGCTCACGCAAGGATTTTAAGATTTACGATGGAAATCGAACATTTTTTTTTCATTTATAAATGGTTCCCATTGGTTACATCTTACATATTATAATAGCAATGGTAGAAATAAAGCTAAAATTGATATTGATTTATCTAAAATTTATAATAAACTCAAAAACTACTGGACCGTTTTCGATAAAAATTATATCAATAGATTCTTTGAGACTCGGAAGGTGTTTGTTAAAAAATAATATTTTTTATTTATTTAAATGATTGACATTGGCTACATATTACATTACTATAATAATAATTAGTAGAAAATGGCAGGAACATTTTTAAAAACAAATTTTTGGCACTGGCAACGCCGGGCGGGACAGCTAGTATAAAATATACTTAAGCTAGCTTAAAATTTAAGTTAAGTTATTATCAGAAAATAATCTTTTTCATACAATCATCACAAATTGAGTTTCTAAAAGTTCGTAATTTATTCTTCAAACTTCAAAGTATATTTTTCGTTCATAATATCAAACTAATCCTTTAAAGTTAAATCTCATCATTGGTTGGAATTAAAATGTATTGAAGCATTAAATGTGATAAATTAATCAGTTGTACTCAAATGTTTTAATTCTGAATAAAAATTTAATTTTTTTTTTCTTTTTAATTAAACAGACTTTTCTTAGAAGATTATTTATATATAATATGGATAAAGTTAAATGATTTCAAAGTAACTTGTAATAACTATTTAGAAGTAAAAGCCAACTTTCTAACTATTCTAACTATTTGTATTTCTACTACAAAATTCACATTCCGCGTATTGCTTGCTTATTTTCAACTTTCAAAACTATAGACAATTAAAATATTACGTTTCGTAATAATAATGATCTAATTTTAACCTACTCAATAGATTTCAATATAATTCAATCATTGAAACATATAGCAGTTATATTTTAAACGTCAGAATGCGACAAACTTTGGAAAGCATAAAGCGTTAAAAATTATTATGAAATTCATATCTATTATTTAAATTTAAAAAAACGAATTATCAAATAACTCGTGTGTCTAAATGAATATTCTATATAATATTGGACACAATTATTGAATTATTATTACTATACTTTCCTGACAACTTTCGTTACGCAAGCATCAAAATTTTAAATGTTTCGTTTTGTACGTGGGTAGTGCGTGTACCCACATCGTTTTAATTTGATGTTTAAAAAAATAGAAATAAAATATTTATCTTTTTTATAGTTGCTTGATCATGTACAATGTTTCACGGGAAATAATATAATGGCGATGCATTCAATGTTAATAAACAAACCTCCAGATACTGGTTCTATGACATCAAGACATCCAATGCATCAGGTAAAACTATATTTACCCACGCCATGTTAATTTTAAACATCAAAGAAAGACAGTATTATTACTTATATATTACACGTTGTATTCGAAGAAACGATTTTGAGTTAAGTTCAGTTTTACCTAATGCTAGTGTTTTATCAAATTCGTTTTAAGTGTTCGTTAACAGTAAAAAAAAAAAATCGGTGATAATATTCTCAACTTAAAATACTGAGTAGAATATATTGTGACGTTAGAATACAGTAAAATTACTATTTGTCCACGATCGAATTTTAAGAACTGTTGAATTTTATTGCTATTTTTATATGTGCTGACAAATCTTAATCATTGGTTTAATATGACTATAAGCTTTTTTCTCCTTGATCCAACAATCATTAAATTTGTTTAATCATCTAACACTCTCTAAAATAATGTATGTTATATTATTGATTGTACATATAATATATTTTTTGAATATATTTTATTCGAATTAATTTTATTAACAATAAACCCTAAAACACTTAATTGATGTATAGAAAATATAAATACATATTATTATTTTACTTGCTTTTTATCCGTGCTTTACGAGTATTTTTTACATCTTTATCTAAGACCTTATTAAATTAATACTGATTTATGTACCTTATTTAATTAATACTGACTTGACTAATCTTATATCACTTTATAAATTAAAACTTTAGTATCATATTATAGTAATAGTATAGTAATAGTATAGATACATATATTATAACTGATAATAAATCTAAACGTTATATTGAAATAATATAATAAAATAAATACATAGAATGGAAAAATTCAAATTATGATAAATCCCATGATCTGTGATGGCTGATAATAATAATATTTATATATAATATATTTATGTATGATATTTTGTATTTAGTAAAATGAATAAGAGTAACGTTTGTAGACAGATGTTTGTAGGTGAGTATTTAATTTGATCTCAAAAAACATAAACGTCAAGACTTCCGACAATGTATCATCATCGTTGATTAAATTTTTTAATTAATTTGACTTGGATACATTTTATAGTTTTTTGTTGTCTTTTATTATTTTAAACTTTTTTAGGATTTACATTACTTTGCATTTCGGCCAGCAGACAGAATTGTAGCTACATGGACAGCTATGCAAACGGTCACAAAAACTAACGGGTGTCTGTTTGTTTTGCCGGGTTCGCACATTCACCCGGGTAAACTTCTTCCACACGAATATCCTGAATGGAAAGTAAGAATATTATAGTTATTTTTTTTTCTTTTCGTTATTATTTTAATTTTTATTGTTTGTTCGTGTAATCAAAATATTTTAAAAGGGCGGCGTGAATAAAGGTTTCCACGGGATCACCGGGTACGATGGTTACAAAAAAAAATATTTGGTTATGAATCCTGGCGACACGGTACTTTTTCACCCGTTACTAATACATGGATCTGGACCGAATACGTCACAAGTATGTATGACACATTGATAAGCGTATTAAAAGCTGTACAAACAAAATATTGTTAAATGTTTCTCGAATTTATAATTATTGATATTATATCATATTTAATAAAATGAAAACCCCCTTAATGATACTTACAGTAAAAATTTAAAACAACCTATAGATAGTTATTCATTATTTTTTACGTTAATTAGGGAACTATTGAAAATTGTAATGTTTTTTAAATATCTAATATTAATCTATGTAAACGCTAAATATATATTTTATTTCTACTTTTATTTTAATTTTATGAATACATATTTATCTGCTGTACAAAGGAAACAAGAAAAGCAATCTCTTGTCATTTTGCATCCTGTGAATGCCAATATATAGATGTGACTGGTACAACACAACAAAATATCGCTATTGAAGTCAAAGAAATAGCACGTAGGAGAGGTTTCAATGACATGGACTTCAAAGTAATATTATAATATGTAGCAATACAGAGTAATAAATGTAATATAACTTAATAAAAATGCAAAACCTTTTGTATATTTCAGGACTTTTGGAAGTTTAGAAGTCGACTAGTGCGTGGATTGAAAATGCATTTATAACGCATCCAAATGGCCTGCACATACATCATACATAAAATTATCTTACAAAATTTAGTTAATAAGAATATTACTTACATATCATTGTAACCAAATACCAATTTTAATTAGTTTGTTCATCACACCTATTTATCGTGATAATTATATACCTAAATACACAGTTTACACGTTACACCTATCAGGTATATATAGGTAGATATATATAATTATTTTTATTAGCTTTCGACAAAAAATTATTATATCTCAACAAATCATCGAGGACTTCTTTAAGTTGCTATAATAAAAGAATGAAAACATTTTATGAGGCTAATTTCTCCCCACCTCTCGAGATGTAGGGGGAGCATGCCAATTGTAAAAAATACCATATTTTTATTAAAATATTTTTTCCTTGAAATTAATCATAACTACCTACCTATAAAAGTTAAACATTTTAATCAGAACAAAAAAAAATGGTAAAACTCGTGCAATACTGAGTAATTCAGCTAATAAATAAATATATATTATTGATAAACTGCAGATATACTTGCATATAATAAAATTTATTTAAATTTTTATCATACAATTTTATATCATTCAAAAAAAAATTAACACCAATATTTTATATACAATTTTATTAATAAAATTTAAGTTATATAACTACTTAACACTTAAATCATACTTTAGAATATAAATTTGCTACATTAAAGTAATTATTTATGATTAGCAGTGTATACCATGAAAAAAAATAATAACAAATAATAATAATGATGACTATTATTTTGTGTTATTATGTGTGTTGAAATCTTTTTTGTTCTTGGTCGAAAACCTTGACAATTCAAACAATGTTCCTTATTGGAATTATTATGAGGTTTTTTTACATCAGTTACAAAATAAAAAACAAAAATAAATATAATATAAAATTAGTATCCAGCTGCTGCGCTACCACTTATTTAAACTGTGAAAAAGTCTATTTTTCTCGTTATAATGGGTTTGTATACAAGTATACATATATGAGTTTGTTTAATATTTAAATACTCATATAAATATTGAACCGACTTAATAAAGTATAATTTATCCATGATAAAAAAAGAGTTTCCAAACACATTTTTATTTGTAAGAGAACAATCTAATAATTGAAAATAAAAATTAGATAAAGAAGTCATTTGGAAAAAGAATTACAATTTATTAAATACTAAAAAAATATCTAAAAGATTCATATTTTATTTTTTACTTTTATAATAAATTAGCTGTATATCTCAACTTTTCCCTGAAAAAAATTAACAAACTTAAAATACTACGCTCTATTAGTGTATCTTAGTTTTAGTGTACCTTTCACGGGCACTTGTTGGCGGTTTGTGTTCACAGGCAAATCGGCATCGGTGTACCTCACTTTGTGAACTAATTCGGCCGTTAAGGGCAATTTGCCTGTGGTGGATTAGATAAAGCACTTGGACATACCAAGTGTTTCAAACATGGTTGAAACAATGAAACTGCTCTATAAACTTTACTAATATCTCTGAGGACAACCACTGAAACTTTCGTCAAAACCGGTCGAGTAGATTTTAAGTCTATAAGTTACAAATATTATTATCTTTTTTTATACATTTTAATAACAAATAATAAATTTTATATTGTTATCATTTAAAAAAAAATCAATTATATTTAATTTCTTATGTGGCAACCATGATATAAACAAAAAAATATTCGATTTTCGTGAGCCAAAACCAAATTTATGTGTAAGGGATCATAATATAGGAGTTGAAAAAAGAAACTTAAAATACCCTCCAAGTCTCAAGGAATCTATTGATATAGCTTTTATTGAAATCAGTGGTATTTAATTTCTAAGATTAACTCTTAGTTAAAACTTCATTTCACATTTATACATAAGAAATTGATTTTTAATCTATTAACAGTTTTTAAATTATATGTTCAATATCTAGATATACCTATGTAGTTAATACGTACTAAAAAGTATTGAGTGGGTATTTGAGTATTTCTATTAATATATAAATATAACACTATATTATGATAGGCACATTAAAGATAATATAAACAACTGGACAAGAAACTAAATGTTGGACACACGACTCACTTCTCTCATCTAGAAGCCTTGAGCATTGTGATGTTAAGAAATAAATAATAATTATAATATTAAATTTTAAATCAATAATAAATAATTCATATTTTTTAATACACTTCTGATCGGAGCTAGCTTAAAATCGCGTCTGCATGCTAATGTGTCTTTTAAGAATATAAAAAATGTGATGGTAGTTTTTTCCTTACAAGAAACTATCTAATGAAAAGTGACAAAAAGACAAAAATCACCTCTTTAAATATCTTTTAAAATTAATTTAAAATAAATAAATTTGTATTTCCAATTGGTAAATTATTTGTAACACTCTTTCAACTAGAAGAAAATAAAAATACAAAATGAACGAGAAAAAAAACACATAATTGTAAAACCAATACATTCCTAGCTTTGTAACTCAAAATCCAAAAGACGGAAAATAATTTACTTATCTGTACTTTATAAACTAGTAGAAAGTTTCCTTTTTTTTGTCCATTCATGTATACAGAACGCAAGTTAGTGTTCATGTACAAGTTGCTTACTTTTGCAATACATTCATGTCTAAGTTTTTTCACTAGTTCTACAACATATATTTAGCCAATTTTAATTAAATCTTAAAAACAAATTTATTTTACATATAATTAATAAACGAATGTAATAGTTTTCAAATAAATAAAAATAATTAACTGTTTTAGAGTAATATAAAAACGTATTAGTTATGATATCGATGTTAAACAATTGTTTAATAAATAATTTTAATGAGATGAAATAAAATATTTTAAATTATTATCACTACTTGTTACTTTTATTAGGTACAGTTATTAGTATAAGTGTTTATATTACCTTACAGATATTTGATTTGATAAAATAGTTTTCAATATTAATAAAACCAAAAAAACACTACCTAGGTGTTAATCGATTTTGGTGAGCCGAATAATGTGACAACAGCTTGATAAAAATGTATCATAATGCAATTTTATTGCTAGGTATTAAAAAAAAAATTAAATCGAATAACATTCTATTCGATTCCAAAATGTGTGCCCAAGAAAAAAGCCTATATTTTAAATTTTTTGGAACGATGTGAGATATTTTGATAAAGAATGACAAAGGTTTTTGTTTTTAACTATAACATTTTTGTAACAAAGCCGTGGGGAGAGGATTTTTTTTAAAGTAAAATCTATTGATTAAAAAATGATGTTCTTGAATTATACCGAAACAATGATGATAGAGATGTAAACTATAAGTACCTAAACCGTATTATATTGATATACGTGCAACGTACTCTAAAAGTTTTTTATTATTTATCATAAAGTTATAACACGGTTTTTCTCGATAAATTCTTCTTGGAATTATTGTGCGTTCTCGTCCTCGGCGGTTTCCTGGCGTACCTCACTACGAACTGCATCACTAAAACTATGCTGTCGCTCGTAATAAAATAAAATCTACCTACGTCGTTTTCATTTCGCTGCAGACTGACGTTCGATAATTGATCTGAACTGCGTCAAGTTTAATTATTTCAACAACTTATTGCACTTAGACGTGCCATATTCGGATGTAAGCGTGGTGACATTTCCGAAGTTTCTGTCGGCGATAAGAACGAATATTATAATATAATAATAATATTGTCATTATTATACTCTTCGTATGGATCGATGCACACTGTACATGACGAACGTCTGCACCGGAATAATATTCTGCCCTACACTTCCGAGGAGGACATGCCAACATCGATCGAATTCTAATATATATATATATATATATATCATTACATAAATTATAATACGTAACTACCTGTTATAATAGAGTTTGCTGTACGCATTCAAAAATAAAAATAATTCATCTCTGTTGCAGTTATCGTTTCGAATGTCACTGTGTACACTAGGGTAAGTGGGGGTAGGTATTTCATACAAATGTTGTACGATTTTGAATTTACATTTACCATTATAAGATGACATTTTACAATATTGTACTCGATGAATTCCGAATCCGATGTCAGCGGAGAAGGCACTATTGTCGGTACGCAAATCGTACCTACTGGTTATTTATAAATTAAATGAAATAATTATATACATTACTATTTTAAAGAATACAAACTACAGAACATAAAGTTAACTAATACAAAATGCAAAATAAAACGTAAAATATTCATCTTTATCGAACGACAAAGATACAGTCGTATAGATACAATTTGTTTTCATGGAGGGATACGGTAAAAAAATTGTACCTCTCAACCCCAATCAAATAATTACGATCCCAAATAATTCCAATAAAATGCCCGTAAATATAATTTCATGACATTTCGTGGGACAGGGTTATGACCCCTTAAACCTCCTCACTATTATGTAGTATATATGCCACTGTATTTATTTTATTGATTTCATCAAAAAACCTGAATACGGCCTTGGTTGTAGACACAGATAATCGATATTATAACATAATTTAACTTACCATTGAAATTAACCAAAAGTCCAAAACAATATTAACAATGTATTGTGAGATGTCGAAACAATGTCCGATGACAATGGTGTCTCTTTAGTTGCCTATTTAATATTATTTGTAAGTTTGTTAATACAAACGACGCAGCATTTAAAATCAATTTTCAATGCCTTGATTTCAAAAACTATATTTATTTAAACGATCACATTAAAAAACTATATCTCAAACAACACTATCAAAATAATGGAATTCAACAATTTTCACAAATTTTATAATTTTATTTTCAAATTGAATGGCTCAATGTATTTACAAAAATAAAAATGTGTTTTCCTTTTTAGTTGGTTCAATTTTTTATTTTTCAATCCCAGTCCAGTAAAAATCATGTGCCGATTATTTTTAACACACAAATATAAAATATTTTATTATAATTATAAACAATATACATTAAAAAATCAACATTTGCAAAAGTATTATAAAAAATATAAAAATTAAATTTAAATAATTTTAAAATAAGGTACTTAAAGCATACAAATATCAAAATAAATATTATATAATTTAAACAGTAAGTAGTATAAGCTTATACAATCTCCACTAATATTAGAAGTTAGTGCAATGTAACTGGCGATACATAACTTTTATGACTATTAATAAATCAGCAATGACCTCGAAGATAAGGGGGCACTATGAACGTCTCAACACAATCCACTTTATAAATAATTACTGAACCGTAGACGCGTTGGGAAAAGACAAAGCTAGACCGACCATAAAAGTGTTTAGGAAATCAACACAAAATAATAAGAAGACAAGGGAAATCGTGTACCTAAAGGTGAACATGTATTAGAATAATAGTAGAAATGCACTCAGAATTATGTTAGGGTATGATCAACCAGCAAGGAGCCCATAATACTCGAGTCGCGGATATCCTGTTAACAACAGAAGGCGACCTCGAACGACCACTTAGCCAACTAATCTGAATATTGTCAAATCACATTAAACACATATCATTGCAAACAGTTTAAAACATAATATCGTGTGAACTAATTCTGTGAAATACGTTAAAATACGATAATGGATGGTCTAACCGCATCCAGTCAGATGCATGTGCGCGACAAGCGTGGGATGTTGGCATTTCGTGGAACTAGCATACACGATAAAACAAATGAGGTCAACGCTATCTTGCTAGGACGACGTAGGTACCGATAGGAGGAGTAGCCAATATATAAGGGAGCCCGGAATCGGCATCAATTCAGACATGATTCAGACACGGGCTACAACGAGCACATTCATGCCAGTCTATTTACTGAAATTTCAACAAACAACTCATTACGATATTAAACAGTTTTACAATTTATTTAACTCTTGGAGGCATGGTGGTGAGTAGTGGTGACCACCTCATTTTATTTTATTTTGCATGGTGGTTATGACTGCTAACCACCTCGTGAAAATGATTTATTATTTTTACGCATGGTGGTTAGTAAATGCTACCACCTCAATTGGTTTAATAATATACTAGTCTATTGGTTTATAAATAATTGGATTTTCGATGCTATTAACACAACGTGTAATAACATAAAATACCTGTTATAAACAACCCATATGTTTAGTATGGCCGTTCTATAAATCAAAAATGAAATATATGTTTACAACCTTGGTCATAAGTGTATCGACAAATATATTTTCCACTGATATCAGTTTTGATCACATATCAACAATCAATAACAAGCAAATTAAAACTTATGGTGGTCAATAGCAGTAACCACCATTCAAAATATGCTTATCACTGCCGAAGATTGATAAGTATTGAATATTTACTTTTTTTTACTCGAAACAGTCGAAAGCTCGAAACGTATTATTTTATTATTTGACATTTGTTATTGTTTACAATTTATTAGGCACAAGGAACTACCTCATATGGAACATTTCACTAACAAAGATTTTAAAAGAAGTATCTATAACACACTTTTAACAGAACAACTGGTGGCAGTTTCTCAAAAATCAAGAACATTATCACAAGGTGGTCCTGCTTCAAGAAAACCACATATAAATGAAAATATTAGACTTATGAGTTCCAATCACCAACCACTGAGAACATCATCTAGACGCTGTGGTAACTGTAGTACAAAAAAGAATCCAGTAAGAAGCATATGGGAGTGTTCAGTATGTAATGTAAGTCTATGCATGAAAAAAACCAAAAACTGTTTCCAGGAATTTTATTTGACAAAAGGTGAGTTTCTATTAGTTTTAACAAATTGTTTATTGTGTTTTGTGTTATTCTACAGAATGTTCAGCTGTATTCTACAAAGACATATACATTATTACAAAAAATAATATATATGTGTATACCTATATATGGTAATTATTAAATTTGATCAATTTTAAGCTTATGGTATTTTTATTGCTTTGGTAATAAATTGAAATGCTTATTTGTAGAAAAAATTATGTACTATTTAACATTTAGTTTGTCATTAATAATTTATTTGAAATATAATTTTACATTTTCAGATGGTTGATTGTAGATGGGTAACATCAAAAGTTAATTTTCATTTTTTAGTTGTTATTCATATTGTATATTTATTAAAAATTGTTTTTTTATATACAAGAAGTTGTTAAATTATTTTATTTTTTAAGAATGTACTCTTATAATATTGTTTATAAAAAATGTTAATCAGTTATTAATTTATGTAATATTTAAAAATGTAATTGAATTCTAATTAAAGTGGTTATTAATTGAAAAAAATGAAGCTGTTAATTAATGCATGGTGGTTAGTGTAGGTAACCACCACTAAAACTTAAATACTTTTGTTTATAAAATATTTTTTACTAAAATTTTGGTACTAAGATCATTTATAGACATAGTACTATAAGAATGTGGCTTAAAGCAAAAAAATTTTTTTAAAAAAGTTCCTGTGCATTTGAGGGGTGAATAGTTAGTTTTGGTGTGTGCTGCAAAGAGTTAAACACCACGACTACAAAGCTCCTTACGTCCATCTCAAAAATCGTCCTCTGATTGGTCCACAACATTAGATTATGTAAATATAATATAAACTAACATAAAATCCACAACCCTATTTGAATATTTCAATTTAATAATTCAATTTATTTTACTTCTATAAATTTGCTTTGACTCCGCGAATAAGTCGACAACGATGTTTCCAGGCAAACTATAAAAAAATTAATATTTTAATAAAATGTAAAATTTATATTTAATCTACATTACGACTAAAGTATTACATACTGTAAAATCAACATTTGTTATTCCTTTTTTAGCCATTACATTAATTATTTCATTTTTTATGTTATCTTGAGTTGTACCAGTCACGTCTATATAACTACAGTTGGATGAAGCATAATGAACAGAAATTGCTTTACGAAAACCCTAGAGAAAAAAAATTTAATTTTACTTGTAAATGTATGAATGAAGAATAAACATAAACACTTAGATTAAGATATATACTTGTGTTTTATTTATTCCCGATCCATGTACCAACAAAGGATGGAAAAAAACTGTATCACCTTTCTCCATTTCCAAAAAAACCTTTTTACGGTTATCAAATTTATTGTTTGTGCTTATTTCATGGTACATTTTATTTATTTCTCCCTACAAAAATCATCATTAACATTTTTACTAAATTACAATGTTTAATTAAATATACAGAATGTACATAATAATTTCATTAACTACATATTTAATATTGTATTTTAATATAAATAAACTGAACTAACGTCTTTGGGTTCTGGATAATTATGAGGATACAAATCACCAGTATGTGTTCCTGGTACCACATATAGGCATCCATTATCCACTGTAATTGGAACACAAGCTGTCCAAGACGCTATAATCAAGTTGGCAGGACGGAATGGAAAGTAATGAAGATCCTTAAAAAAAAAATAATTGATACTTGCTACATACAGCATTTTAAACAAATAAAATTTGTGGATAAAAAGAAATAAGTCAATTTGAGCAATTTTTCATATTGTACTAACCTGTAAAAAACAATGTCATACATAGTTTTTATTTCCAACATTTAAATGATTGATGTATTCTTATTTATTTTTAATATTAATTAGCAGTGAAGAAAAAAACACAATTACAGTAAAAACAGAAATAAAATCATTTTTTATTGTTTACTAAAAATAAGTGATTTTTACTTATTTCTTTTTACCACGCACAGTATATAAATTATATTAAAATTTTAAATGGAAAAATATAAGTTTGTACTTGATGAACTGGATGACGAGAGCTATTGGTACCAATATCTGGTTGTTTGTTGATAAACATTGAATGCATAGCCATAATATTTGGTCCAATAAATCCTTCTATTATATCCAACATCTAAGTTTTAAAAAAATGATATTATTACTGATTATCCAACTTGTTATTTGAATAATACCTTTGGGTATCTAGCATACTCATAAAATTCTTCATCCCAAAGAATATCCTGTGCTTTAGCAAATAAATATTCGCCTTGATCACCTACTTTCATGCGGGATACATCTTTCATCAAAGTCATTTGATTTCGTGGAACTCTTTCATGACATAAGTCTATAAATCGATTACTAATATTTCACAAATAATAATCGTATTAGACAATAGTATAATATTATAAATTTATAACTTATTTAATACACATTAGAACATTAGAACATTTTAATTCAAAAAATACTATTACCAGCATCTGTCTAATAAATAATCAGGTATTAGTTTAGGAATAACTAAATATCCATTTATTTCATAAAAGTCTCGTTGTTGTCTCGTTAATACTAAATCCGATACAGAATATTTATAATCAGAAAAATTTGTATCGTATCTTTGTTCCTGTAAATTAAAATATATATTAGTTACTAAATTATTTAATACCTACCATATAAAAAAGATTCTTCATTAATAACAAAATAACATTTTTAATTATTATATACATTATATTTTATAAGATATTTAAGAATATTATATTCATAATTTTTTTAATTAAAGCCATAGCAACATTTACTTATTAGTTATTTATTTTCAGTCATTAACCATAAAATAGTTATGATAAATATATCTAAGTTTATCATATTTATAAAGTTCTAACTAAATTCATAGAATTTACTTTCTGAAATATTACAGTGTCAAAAAAAAATTATAAACCTTGTTTGCTTTAGAGGAAAATATAAAATTTATAAATTATAACTCTCCAAAAGCTATAAGAATTATATATTTATACCATGTACAATTCTATTTTCTATTAAAGCAAATATAGATAGATTATTATTTTCTTTATTTATAAAATGGTGAAAAGGTATATAATTAATATTATTTAACGAGACAAAATTTAAAAAATTTAAGGACTTTACATTTAATAGGTATTTATCTATTGTTTATATAATAGTAGAAATATATAATAATTTAAATTAGATAAAGACTAGTAGCATTTCTTTAAAAAGAAAAAAAAGATAAAATCTAACATTCATCATTTATCTACAATAATGTAGTCTAAAAAATAAACTTATCATTATCCTTATTATAGTTGTTTTTATAAAATCTACGTCATTCATTGTTATTTACAATTTACTTTATGCCTTATTATTTTTTGCATAGAAACATTGATTTGTGAAAGGGAAGGGGATACATGTATAACTATTATTGACAATTATCTATTGAATGATTAGTAAACAGGTAATTAAATTCTTGAAAAAATATTTACTGTAAACTAATAAATATATATTATTATTCTATGTTTTATAAATACCATAAAGTTTACCAAGTAGGGACAGTAAGCTATAATTATCTGTAATAAAAATAAAAATTTAATTGAATAAGTATAGTAAACCCAGATAGACAACTGGAACATAAATGGTACTGTGTCCTACTGGATAAATAAATTTATGTGTTTTCATAAGCTACCAATCCACTTAGCATTGGTTTTGCATCATAATAAATAAGATAAAATAGGTAAATGATACAATTTCTATTAAACAACCTACTACTTTTAGAATGTAATACCTAATTTTCAATCTTTTTTTCAAACACGGTTTTCACAAAATTAAAATTTTCATGGTACATGACTCAATCATGAACAATTTTGTCTTCAAAATAAATACCTTTATTTTTTTTATACCAAATTAGATAAACATGATTTTACTTTAATATTCCTTAATATTAATGAATTTATATTATATTATATTATATTTTTATTAATTAAAATTATAAATAAAAAATTCTAAAAGCTTACGGCAAACCGGTTGAAAACCACTGTTTTAGTGACTATATTCTATTCCAAATAAAAAAACCCACTCGACCGACGAAAACTAGTGACATGGCATATCACCTCCCACAAATATTACCAATAACTAATCACAAAGTCCAACATTCCAGCGGCTCAGTATACATGGGTAAAAATGGGTTTTCTTATTTGAAATAAAGTATAGTTAATCTTTTTGATTATTTAATACTTTTTAAATGATTCAAGTTTAAAAAATAAATATTAAATATTTTGACTTTTTATTACATACAAACATAGTGATATATTTATAGATACATTATAGACTATAGTTATTTTAATTTGTACTTAAATTATTTACATTTAATTCACAATCTATTCTCGATATCCAACACTAATTAAGATGAAAAATTTGTCTTGATAAATAAATGAAGCAAGTAGGAAACAATAAAAAATATTTTACTCACCATTCTGTGGTTTCAATAAGCAGCAGTAATAAATGTATATTAACAAAAAAGTCTCAATATAAAGAGGTTGGTGGAATGAATGAGTTAAAAACCTTCAATAAATTACAACTGTTGTTTTTGTTATTATCTAATATTAAATATAATAATATAGTATAATGCTATGGTATTTAGTTTTTACAATTACAGTAGTAGCACAGAATAAATAGCACTGAATAATTAATCTGAGGTTGTAGAACTTTGACTTTAATAGTAACTGGCATAATGGATACTCGATGGCCCAATCCACCACCAGTTGAATAATTTAATCTTGAACTTTAAACTTTTGAAGGCTTAAAAACTGAAATAAATATTATAATCACAGATTAAATAAAACTAGATAGTACACTCTCGGAATCGTGAAAATGTAAACAAATCTTTGTACTTCTTAAATCAGTATGCCAATGATAGAAAAACTAATTCGTTTATGTTTTAGTAAGTCGGTAATATATTATGTTGTATGTTATTGTTCTGTGGTTATAATCATAAATATACTTGATATCGTTTATCAGACAAGATAATATTATCTATGGTAGCTGTCACCCCAAATGTAAAAATAAAAACAAATATAACTGTATTCTGCATAACCTAAAAACTAAATATTAAACATATGTTTCCATTTGCGGTGTATCAGCTTGGAAGTTTGTGACCTTGATAATATTTCTCGTACAAAGTTTTTAATCGAGCTGTTTCTACCGTTGCTCGCTTTTTTCACCTAATTTTGTTAAGTTTAATATTTAGACATATTTTTACGAAAATAAAGTACATTTTTATCTATACATATGATGGCGTCCCTTGGGAAAGTCTTGTGTGGTACGTTTTTCACCAACACCAGTTTACAAGTGCTGAGACGTTACCCGATGTGCGCAAGTAAACGGTATTTAAGTCAATCGAAAATCGTCAGTAACCTTAATCTTCAGACATGCAGAGTACCGGTGGTAAGAATAAATTAATTTTTATAATTGAAATTCTGCGCGACGAAGAGATGCGCTCGTTTGTTATACGAGTGAGGTACTCACTAACGAGTTAACTTCAGGTTCAAAGGCTGGTAGTGATCAATGGTATTCAGACATGACAGCAGACAGTTGATTGTCCATGTTAAACTAGAAACTAGAATGCTGAATGTGTGCAATGTGTATGATAAAGTCACTGCTGACAAGGTATGTAAATTTTATTTTATTATATTTTCAGATGGTTACGCGGCATTACAGTATCAAGCCACCGATGACTATTGAACAAATTAAAAAGCGTGTCTTATTGGTATTACAATTATACGACAAGGTCAATCCTGATAAGGTATACACAGTTTTATGACAACAACTGAGCATTTAATTGAGTTGATTAACTACTTTCATTTGAATCTACATTTTTAAATATTATAATGAGGATTACTCAAATAAATATTTAGACCATTGCTTTTAAATCCCAATTATTCAATTGAAAATTAACCAGTATAACTGATAATATAAAGGTGAATCGAACTCAAAAATGTAGTTTTGGTCCAAACTTTTTAATCATATGCCAAACAGAGATTTATTAAACTAGGTTCAACTTTCAAACTTGAACCAAACATTTAAAGTTTGATTCAATTTTTTAAACTTCAAACAGTTCTACCCACTTTTATAATACAAAAAAAATCCTAAAATTATTTTTTTCATATTTTACTTACTAAGCTTAAAAAAAGATCTTAGTATTTAAAATATGATGTAATTTTATTTTAAAATTGATTAATCTGTAATAATTTCAGCTCAGTCTTGAATCGCATTTTATCAATGATCTTGGATTAGATTCATTAGATCACGTTGAAGTTATCATGGCCATAGAAGATGAATTCGGTAAATAAATTATTTTAATTTTACACAAAATACAAATACTAAAATTTGTTTTAAAATTTTAGGTTTTGAAATACCTGATGAAGATGCCGAAAAGTTGCATAAACCTAAAGATATTGTGCAATATGTGTGTGACCGTGAAGATATTTATGATTAAATCATTCAGTCCTATATATCTAAATGTACTAAATGTAGTTTTTCCAAATATTATAACAACTCATTGGAACAGCAACACTGATTTGTTATTTTTTTTAAGAATATAAGTATAGTAAGTTTTGAAAAAGTTTTTTTTTTTGTCTGAAATACATTTTTTTTTTTTATTATTATTATGATTATTATTAATATTATTTAGTTATAAACAAACTTAGTATATTTTTTATGAAAATCCTTTGTAGTATTTAAACGCCCAATAAGCATCAATTGCATATATAACTCCAAGAATAAATCCTAATGTCTGAAAACCAAAATTAAAAAGTTAAAGCTTTTGAAAAATTGTTCTATTTTTAATTGTTTTTCTTACATAAGCCAATATTACTGCTGTAAAAAAGGAGGTAAATGGTATAGTCATAATAATTGGATACAATAATGTATAGACTGTTATTGTTAATAATGATGAAGAACTCAAATAACAGATTGATGCAAAAATTCCAAAAATTATCTCCTAAAAAAAAAATATAAATTAAATTGGATACTAATCTTATTTTTACAAATTATAATCTATATTTTATAATACATACAAAAAGTGATGATCTAACAAGTACTTCAGTATTTTTTGATAACAAATAAGATGCACTAATGACTGTGGTTGTCATTAAACATCCAGCAACAGTTGTAAGAAATGATTCATATGATGTTCCAAATGTTGGGATGTACTTTGTCCCATAAAACAACATTATACTTTGACAAATGGACCCCAATATCTAAATAAATACACAATAAACAAAATTATTCTAATATCAATATATTTTGTACAAATATTATATTATGACAAAGATTTATATTGCAATAATGTTAAAATACTAAGGCATAGAAAAAAAAATTCTAAATAACTCAATTTTTTATATTTATGTAAATATTTTCTTTACATATTCACTAATGTTATAGTTTTACTTGAAAACTTCTTGAGCATTTAACAAATGAAATCTGAAAAAATACAATCAATAGATAATATATGTATAGTCGTGTTATCAGCTAACAATAAATTGTTTATAAAACAAACAACTTAAATCAGTAAACACTATTACTTCACTTAGAATATATAATGCACAATTCCAAATAATTTTTTTTTTTAACATTAAATTATTATACATATTTGTTATTAGTATAGTATAATATGTTCAGACGTCCAGAATAGTGTTAAACATTTTAAAATATGTTTCCATATCCCTATTAATTAAAATGTATGGTTAATATTTATCGATTAAAAATCTATAAGTCAATGAAAAGATGTATGTATTAGTTTAATAATGCTATATAAATAATAAATATACCTCTGTACTAACTTAATCACATTAGCTGAAACTAGATAGTACAAAATTAGTAATCATTGCATTATATTATGTGCATTACTATAAAATATTAAAACTAAAATAAATTTATTGCATTTTTGTGAAACACTACTTAATCATTAAATGATTAAGATAATATTATACCTGTATATGTTGTCTCTGTTTTATTTTTGCACAACATGGAAAATCTAATTAAAAGAATCCTTTTAAAATTTACAAACAAATAACAGTTTTATAATGCTCATAACTTGCATTATAATTAAATGTATCAAAAAATCTACAAGGTACATAAGATAATATTTTTAGCTTTAAATTTAAAAGTAGTTAAATTTCAATTTTTCTATGTTCAGCGTTAGTTATACAGATAACACATGCCATATAAAATTCTCTTAATGTCACTTCTACAAACATTAAATTAGCTTATTAAAATAAGTTTTTAAAATATATTTAATTTAATTTGTCAATTGTTTTTAAAAATGAAAAAAATGCAAAATGTAAAATTTAATAAGAGTTACTAATAGTTCAATACTAGTTATTACATTTTGTATTTAATATAAATATATAAGATAAAAATAAATATAAATTTAAATAAAACTAAAATATTTTCTAACATGAATAAATTATTAATTACAGTATGTGGACATTTTTTTAAATTATTGTACCTAAATAGTTTATTTTAAACACAAAAGTAAACCTTGAATTACTATCAATATAGTAACAAGATCTATATAAAATATATTATTATCATCATAAACCATAATAGCAATATTTTAAAAAACAAATTTGACAAAAATAAGGTAATATTTTATATAGGTACTTACTATTTGAATAATCTTTAAAATTCCATAAGATGTTGTGAAGTACTGCATGTTGAAACATGAAGAAATACAAGACTGAGATGTTAACCCAACATAGGGTCTACTTATCCTATACATTTTATATTTTTAATATTGATCTAAATTTTAATTCCACGTTTTATACTTATATAGATTTGTTTATACTGCACATACTAGACTAAAGGGTTAAGTGTTTAAATCACTGTTCAGTTTCCAAGAGTTTAAATTGTAACTACCTCCTGCTGTGTAATATAATATGGTATTTTTAAACATTCTGAACACCTGATTGCTATTAATACAAAATACTTTGTATGCAATATTTTTTTAATTCTTTTTGTTATAACTACTAATATTTAAAATATGAATAAAAATGTTACATGTTGACTTAATTTTTACCAAGTTGTATGAATTATATTTTAGACATATTAATATTTTATAAAATCAAGTTGATTTTAGTTGTGTTAAAATCAATAAATATGTATATAATATTAGTTAAATAAATGCAAGCACACGTATTGATTCATAATTTTAAGGCACTTGAAAAATGTACAATAAATTAAATACATAAGGCACAAAGTTATCACTTAAATGTAAAATGATTTGAACAATGCAATTAAAATAAACTTAAGATGCTTAATTTTTCGTTAAACACGAGTACAGATAGCAATAGATTTTATATGTCTTAATTAACTTAAAAAATAACACAAACACATTTGGTATAATATAAGTCATAAGCATAGTTAACAAAGTTAATATATAAGTTTTGAGGACATGACCGTATAAAGAATTTGATAGACCAAAAAACAGTCATTATAATAATACTTTATAATAATAATTTATACAATAAATTATATATTTAAGCTGGCTTATATTCTTAATTAATTTGTGCACTTTTTGCTAGTCGTCCATTTTGTTTGGCTATGTGGCTATGCTCCTTGTGTAAAATATAATTGGCAGATTGTTCATGGGCCTCTGTATGACCTATAACCCCAGATCGAACTTAGCAGGTAAAACGCTGCCATTATCAATCCCAGAATCTAGACATACAAGCATGAGTATTTTAGAACAATCAGATTTATTTCCTTAAAAGAATACAATACTTACTGATGCAATTACAAAATGATTTTGTGGGTTACGGCCACTATTATCATTTGCGTCAAGCAATAAGAACACAGATGCCAACAACAAAAATACAAATCCTGCGCCATGGTAAATGAACTCCTGCAAAGACATCGTTTAGATTATTCAAATAATTTTTTTAAGTATAACTACTAATTTATTTTTTTTTTTAATTTATTATTTAATAATTTAAATTTGTATTTGATTCATTAAGTTATAATATAATTAAATCTTTATTTTAAAAATCTAGAATATTTATTAATTATATTTAATATAGGTACCAATTTTTTAATTATTAATTACCCGTATAAATTAATTCAAAACAATAATAACAAATATTAATTATTCAAATTGGTAGATTGAATAAATAGTAAAGTAGGTGGTGAATGCCATGTGGTTAGGTAATATTTATTGAAAATACATTGTACTATTGATATGCATACACTTTAGGTTTAAATGATTACAAACTATATACTAAAGTTAAAAACATAAGAATATATATATATATATTGAACATTTTAAAATTAAGTTAAGTACAATATTAAAAAATTTAAGTATAGTAAATTTATAAATTTAAAACTGCTCTCACTTTATAGTGGTAAAATATTGATAACCTATTTAACTGTCAATTATGTTGCCTATGCAGATGCCTTAATAAATTTAGTTATTTCTAAATATAATTTAGAACAATTTCATTACACTATTTATATGTTAAACCATGTCCATAACTTCATAGGTATATTATGAACAATTTATAATTATATACTTACAAAATTAGTTTTAGATATTATAGGCCCTGTGGAAATGGATAGTAGACAAGAAATCAATAACAGAAGACTCGTTAAGAAAAACGCACTAACTGTGCCCAAAAAAAAGAGTTGCGCATTATGCGTGCCATACACCCAGCAATGACACAAGTTATCCCTGTTATAAATCAATAGACCCAAGACAATACCACCTAAAATCTGAAAAAAAAACCAAATACATAAAATGTTAGAGTATATCAAAACGTTTTAATTTCTTAAATTTAAATATTACCCACTAATTAAAACTAGTCTAGAAGTCCGTTATTTAGATCCTACTAATTATTAAAAAATACTCCTATTTGTATAATAATTCATATTACATTATACTTTATTCATATTTATAAATCCAATATGGCACATTAGCAGTGGGCCTCTACCTAACTGTTAAGCTATTTGGATTTATCCACATAATTTTTGCATTAATTTTTTTTATATAATACACTATAGAATATACCTGTATGGCTGTACACTTTACAGCCACTATGTTGACTACATCGATAACTTTTTTATTAGTTAATATTTTTGAAAACAATATAACTACATTTCTTGCAGTTTTAAGTATTTTAAGTATAGTTTTAAGTTTTCATCGACTTGAAATAAAATTGTTGTCACTTGTTATCGTGTATTCGTCTATCACTTAAGATTATTATGAGATACCCTACTATTATGGGTATAATTTAAGTTGGCGTCCTAAACATTTTCTAAGTTGAATAATAATTAATCTCTATCGTTAAAAAGGCGCTCAAATATAGTTATTTACGTACCCACGTTTTGAAGTAAGTTAAGATTGGGATCGGGTGAGTATAGACGAATACGAACATGACGAGACACCCTGTATTAGTTAGGATTATTATATTATAGGCAAGTATGGATTATATTTAATTACATTTAAAACGGCAACAGGCTATATGATATTGTGTCCTTGATGTGACACATAAAAAATAAACCGTTAACCTTAGGAATATTATTTACTAAAACAAATATGAGGCCGTCGAGACTTGAATCTATTCGATAAACGTATTTAAATTTTAAACAAATAGAAACTGACCACTAAACCACTATTATAGGCCTGCAGACATAGTTAACACCATATGCATCTTATTGTTGATTTTTCATTGGTGTTTTCTTATAAAAAAAATAAATGATTCGTTTATATATTGTGCGGTTTTTATTCTAAGGATGAAATGAAAACCATTTTCCAGTTCGGTAGTTACAATAAAGCTAGCTGTACAACGTATATTGTGTATATAAAATCCCGTCTGAAGGGGAGTGTTTGGCGCCACAGCCCTTCCGGATAACTATGCATACATATATATAATTATCGACTTCACGTTTTTCAATAAACATTCGTCCTCGGGACACACCCTAAACACTTGGCCTAGATATACATTAAATTTGACTAAATCCATACGATTACCCATTATATAATATGATTAAATCGAATGAAATTTGTTTGTTTCTAATAAAATAATTTATTTTAATTACCTACATAATGTTTTAGTACAATACATTTCAAAATTTTATTGTTTTAATTTATGAAAATATTATTTGTATGTATAGTCTAATGTATTTTCTAGAAAAAAAATAATAAATAATAATAATAATAATAATTATTATTATAATAAGTTTATTGCAACATCAACAATTTTTAGCACCATAATTTTATTTACGTGTACAATACTTTAGTACCCCCGATAAGCAAAGCTTGTGCTGGAGGAGCAGTGAATCAAACAAAAATATATTTATCAAGCATGTGTTGTAATTACTTAATATAATATAAACCTATATAATATTATCCATGATTAACCGTTGATTGAGAAAATAACATTCTGGCAACAACTTATGAAGTCGTATTTTTGTTTTAAAATAAATATTTAATACATTTAAAAATTATTATACATATTTATTGTGTGTGTTAAATCTTTCTAAACCGTATGTAACAACACCAACAAAATAAACCCTTAATTCTATCGTATAATTGTTTTTGGTTTCATAAATTCAACGACAAAATATCTTACGATAAATTACACGTCATTTGCATCGATCTGATCCTCGGGCACGTGACGTCATCCTCCTATAGGTCCTATATGATAGAGTGTATATTTTGGATTTTCAACCGGTCGCATTGTAATCGGCGTAATGATAATATTTTGTGCCCATACGACGCGCCCACCCCCGTTCGCTGTATAATATATTAGGTACCTACCTAGAACCTGGACATAACGAAACAGTTTCGAAGCGCAAATGATTTCATGTCCAATACGTCATAATTTATGAGGATCGAAATATGGTCGTGCAGTAATACGCCGGCTGTAACCGGTCGTCGAGCACAATAATAATATTGGTACATATCGTAATAAATTATAATAAAAAATGACGTGATTTAGGCATAGGAGTTTTTCTCATTTATTTTGTCTCCTCGCGCGTTTTGAGCATGATGTAAGCGGCGGTATATATAAGTAAGTTATATTTATAGAATTCGTTCGATGATCTTTGTATAGCGGTTATTGATCGCTTTTTTAAAATATTCGTAAAATGCATAAAAGAAAAACAAAATCGTATAATACGGCTCAATACACTCATTGTAATAATTTTGCTATTGCTGTATTATATAGTTTTCGAGGGCATGTACTACTGATGTACGACACAAATAGACGCAGCAGACATTAGAAACTTACCATTCGTCTGAGCAAATCGAATTATTTGTATAAACAGGCGCGTACTGGCCCACCGGGATACCGGGAAAATCCCGGTAGGCTCCCTTAAAAATGTTAAGACCTGGGCCCCCTACCGGCCCTACCAAATAGGTATCTGTAGTTTCAGTTAAAGTCAGTAATTTTATTATTTTTAATAATACATAATAATAGTTTTAAAATTGTTCTAATTAAATAATTGAAAAAAGAAAATTAC
>JACXSJ010000368.1:170490-181009 GCA_014851325.1 Pentalonia nigronervosa
AAAATGTATATTTGGTATATTATTTAGGTTCATGTTAACTGTATAGTTTTTTTCTTAGTGTAAGAAATGGGTAGATAACCTGGCTATTTTTATAGGTATACATGGGACCCATTGCTAATAGTAAGTATATTGTATATAATAAGTAGACTCTAATTATATCCATTTTCCCGGTAGGGAAAATGGACCCAGTACGCGCCTGTGTATAAACGTATATTATTATAATAGGTATAGCATTTGCATATTTGGTGGTCGTCGTGGGGATGACGTGGAGTACCTATACTTGTATATCAGCTAAAGCACATTTGTACGGTATTATTTTCTAGGAAAACCCTAATGAATTATTGTACAATAAAACATTCAACAAGTTTAATATCGTTATGTTAGACTTAACCTGACCTACTTATGTCTTGGTAAACAATATTAATGATTTCGTGGGGCTGTTTTTTTTCATCAATTTTGCTTCTATTTCAGACCTTATTCAAACGTTCATAAGTGAAATAATATATTATTTATATGCTAACGCAATATTATTGTGTCAATTATAAAACTAACTAACCAATAGGTATAGCACAATGTATTAATGTCTAGTCTCAAAGAACCTATAATATGTAATTAATATCGAGAATATCGGACTACTATGCCGTGTTCAAAGTGGAACATTTACTGTACACTTTTGCACATTAAACTAATGTAAACCATACTTACAACTTCGGCTAACTTTAATAACCCAGGCACCGATTTCACGTAACCGGTGTTTAGGATTATAGCAGATGTGGTAGATGTTGTGGTCCTCGTAACCGTTACCGTATGAGACATTTCAATAGATCTAGAACATTGAAATATAAATAGGTAAATTGGTAGATATTTTTATTTGTGACGTAAAACCTACAATATAATTTACACTTAATGTATGTATAATTTTAATGCGATTATCACGCTGCACTGCTGCATTACAATATTACATTTTTGAGGACAAGACAAAAACTATTAACAATAATTTAAAAAAATAAAAATTTTTGATTGTAAATATTAAATAAAGTCTATCACATGAGCCACAATTGACATAAAAATGAACTAGGGAGTTATTATATTATTATATAGGTGTTCATCACCTTTGATTTAGCACTTTAATTGGCTACTACCCTGTTATATACATAATATGTATTAATATGTAATCAATAAAATATTTTACATATATACAAATAACGAATACATTTAAGTGATATTGAAGCCCTTGAAATCTTAAATTCAACAAACAAAATGTAATATCTGGCCGTTACGTTACTTATAGTTATAACCTATTCCCAGCTATAATTGCATTTAAATGGTATAAAATTGATGTTAATATTTACAACCCACGTCCATACATTATTGTCGGCGTATCTTATACTGTAGAGAACAATTTACTGGGAATGTTCACATTTAGTCATGAATATTAAGAAGGTTGAAAACGATTACGTCATTCCATATGTTATATTATAAACTTCATTCGAGTTTATAGCATTTCATAATTGTGTAACAGACCATTGCCATCATGCACATAAAATAAATATATATTTTATAGAATATTGTGTATCTATTATTTATTTTAAACACTGCAGAAATAATTGATCCGTGTTTATAAACAGTTACTGAATAAAATAAGTAATAATATGTATTGGTGGACCGGAACTTAATTAGTTTATTATTATTATTTTTTAGTAGACAACCGTTCTTTTGTTACGTTTTACTTTTTGTTTTTTTTAAAAACGTTATTGTAGATTTCTATATTTATTCGAATATGGTCATGTCTTTAGTGGTTCGGTAGGTACTTCCATAATGCATAACCGTCGTTTGCCTACGTTTTGTGTCACGTTTTTCTTCTCTGTCTTACGTGTTCGTATTTTTTGTCTATGTAGGTATGGCCAGGTAATATCGGTAACTATATATTATACGTTTGTTGTATTATATTATTTGTTATTTTAACCGCATACACGATGCAGTGTATATATGTCTTAATCCAAGATAGAAATATTAGACAATACTACAATAGTGTTTTTCATTCAATGATTTTCTTCAAATTAATATTATACAATACTGTTTATAAACAGGGACAAATAAAATATAAGTAGGTAACGGATGCAATATTAATAATGGCAAATAACCTTAAACGTGATGACGACACTAAAACTTGGTTATTATGATGATAAATATATACCTATCACCTTGTATAGTGTAATAAGGCGTAGGAGTTAAAAGTGCATTTCTCATAATTATGTTGTTTTTTTTATAAAAACAAACCAATATTTGTTTTATACAAATATCAAATTTAAAACTTTTATAATAATTGTAGCGTCTTAAATTTTCGACGAATTTAAGTTAATAAGATTAATAAGATATATATATATATATATATATATAAGTATCTACGATTAATTCTCAACATTATTATTTTTAAGACTTGACAAATCACAATTTACAAAAAATATGACGTAATAAATACATTTTTAGAATATTTAAAATGTTGATGATAGATAACAATACGATAATGATAATTGTATAACACTTAAACAAAAATATAATTTATATTTTTATATATCAATATTAAGTCAACTAAAGGGACGGCATCTAATTAGCATAATATCACAATAGTAATAATGTTCACAGTGTACAAAAGTAATTTATACATTTTACTATTTGTTTAAGGTTTAAGTTGTACGTTTGGTTATATATGAGTACTAAATAGTATACTCGGGGTGATATTTTTAACATAAAGAAATCATTACCAGTTAACTTTTTACTTACTGTTTTTATACTAAATAATATATAGGTCATTCTTATTATAGGTATTTATAGAACATTTGGTATATTAAGGAACATTTTTTTATTAATTTGTGCAATTTTGTTTTTACATTTTTATTTATGCTGATTGGAGATTTATGTTTTTAATTTTATATTCTGAAATAGAATATTTTCTGAAAATGTAAATGTATAAATATTAAATATTTGGTTTCAACTATTAAATCAATAGTTAACCCATTATTTATAAACACTTAATGATTTAGATAGTTACCTAAAAAGTCGTTTGTGCTAGCAAGAGAATACCCCTCGATATTTCGTATACCATTTTATTGCAAAAACTTTAAACGTAAACGTAATACTATAATAAATAATAAATTATTGTATTGACTCAGTAATCGATTTTTCTCAAGTACATGAACATTAAACACATATATTATCTAGAAAAGTACTATTTAAAAATTTAAAAAAAATGGCTGATTGCCATATAAAAAATATAAAAATTAAAAAAAAATCTCTTAATAAATAAAAAAAAAATTAACAAATTTGATTTTTTTGAATACTTGTGGTATTATAAACAATGTTCAATTAGTTATAAAATATAAAGTAGTTTTATTAAAAACATGGCATTTAAGTGTTTTTTGTTGAAAAAAAATCCGTTAATATCATTATGTAAATAATATGTAATAAAACATGACATTTAAATTGGTATGCACGGCAGTTTAATTGGAAAAAAAAATGATCCACAAGATTAAATTTAATTTATTTGTCAGTGAATTCATAAACGATTGCCAACAGCTATGTTATTCTTCAATAAAACAAAGAGTAAATTAAATTGTTGAAACTAATATACAATATTAGTATATTATTGTAGTTTTTTATTTTATTTTAATCAGTGTCTTATAGACGTTGGACAACCTATTTTTTCATTTTGTATAGTACAATTATTTAATAATAATTTTCACCCTAAAATGTTATTTATTACAACTTAATGATTATTTTATTTTGCCTGACATTGACAATATAATACAACGAAGTCTTATCGAACTGTGTAATTATTAATATTTATTATCCTAGTACCTACCTCTCTATATATATATATTAAAATTTATTTTCATTCATGTCATGCTGTCACAATGTATACAATGTATTATAATTTTGCATAATATTGTTCACGCGAAGACCTGTACACTTATTTTCTAAAATTGATTATCATTTAAACGCAGTCAAATAAAACAAATCAATAGTATAATCATAAAAAATTCGTTTTTTAATAATCAAATATCATTTATCGAAAACAAAATGTACCATTTACCATAAAACATAATTAAATATTATACAAAGGAATTTAATTATCAGGGATCATATACCATAACACACACGTATATTAATATAACGAATAGGCACACATGAGAAGGGAGTAAATGACTTGTGGATTTTCACTACTCATCCATAAAACTTTATAAAACTGTAAAACCGTGGAAATTTCAATAAACTATTAATAAAAAATTGTACCTACTAAAGAGTATCAACAAATCTCCAGCTACGCTGAAATAATATAAGTTATTGCTTATTATAAATTAATTTTGTATTCATACCTACAGTATATTGTTCTAACAAATGTTTTATTATATTCTATAACTAAATTGATTAAATCAGATAGTTATAGTTCATTGTTTTTTTTTTATTCAGACTCGAGGTCGTAAAACGTCAGTGCCTATACAATTTATTTATTTACTAATTAACGATTAACGCAATGTATATTGGCAAAAAAATAAACCGTTAGCAATTACTTATTGTTGTACTATATATACGTTCAAGATATAATTTATTTGTGGTAACAATATCATCCAAATACTATATATATTCATATTATCTAATTCCACTTTTTTAAGTCTTTGAACAAATTGTTGAACCGAAAAAATCAATAAATATTAATGCAACGACAAATGAGGATTTAATAAATGAATAACTATTTATATCAAGTTATCTCCAAATATTGATATATTATTTTATTCCACATTGTTGAGTCTTTGAACAAATATTTGAACCAAATAAATTAATAACAAATCGTGTGAGTCATGCCATTTGATGTAATTGCAATGACTAATAAAGATTTAATATCTTAATAGATACCTAAATATTTATCAATTTATTAGTGATGCACACAAAATACTATATTATTATCTATGTAGCTATGTGTACATTGTGGTTTGTACACAATAACAGTCAAAATCGAAATTATAAATTTACAGTCATAATAATATTGTTTTATGAAATTCATAGTTTAAAATATATCGTGCTTGTTAACTCGTTACTAATATTTTAACGAAGCTGGAATCTTAAATAATGAACTATAAAACCATTGATAAAAATAATAAATCGTTAATATTGTCAAAGTTAAAATGTGACTACTTGATAAAAAACTATGAAAAATTAATTAATGCATAAGGAGTTAATGACTAAATGAATTAATATAATATAATATAATGCATCATAATAATATATTATATACATATAGTTTATCTACTATGTTATGTTTATGTAATTATTTTGATAAAAAACATTATGTATGGGTACAAATTAAAATATGTAATTAAATGTCGTTCTTGTTCAAATAACTTCGAGAATCATAATAATATAATATTATGTAAAAAATATATAATATTATACAAGTACTGCCGACAGGGAAATGGTATTTTGGATTAGTCGCGTATAAACAAAAATCAGTATTTTTTTTCTTATATGGGTACAGTCTAGTCACGTAATAACTCATAAGCAATATTATTATAAATCGACGAAAGGTGCGGAGTAGGTAGGTAATACTTACCTAAAGAATATACCTACTAGGTATGTTCTTCTAATGAATCAAAATACATTAGGCATATAAAATATTTTAAATGATAACGGTACTGTATGTTCCGATTAGTTGTTGATTATAATAATATATACAATATGCATAGGACAAATTCGTAAGAACTGGGTCAATAGGAGGATACGAGCTATATTTAGATGATGCTTACAGCGGAATGCTATCATATGAACGACTATATGTATATTTTAATTTTAATATTTTAATACGTATAAAGTTTTTATGTAAAATGGCGACTATCCAAAACGGAAAGTTTTGGAATATGTCCATGGTAACCACGAACTCAACGCCTCTTTTAATTTAAAAAATATTAACAAACATTTAATTATGATCCATTCATTGTTGCGGTATTTATGCTCGTTGTACAGTCGTATAATAGATACAACTCTATAAAACTGTGCAAAGAAATTAATTCCCTATATAATTATAATGTTAAATTAAATTTTTCACCTCGCGTATATTTTACACTTTTACATTATAGTATTTAATATTGATTTAAAATAATTTATGGGTTGAAAACGAATTAACATATTATTTCCAAACAATTATACTACTGTTTATTATAATATCAATATTTGTGCATTCAATTTTAGGTATCTAAAAATATTATGCATTCTTTAAATCACTTGATAAGAAATTAAGTTTTATTATTGTTACTTATTTGTTATAGCACAATTATTATCATTTAACTTCCTTTTATTTTTATTTTGATAGCAAAATACTTGATTAATGGCTTGCATAACACCAGAAAACTGTTTTAAAACGTTTCCTTGACAAACATGACTTGTACACGTAAGTGTCATCAATTTATTAGTAAAAATAATATTGTGTATACTTACTGTCATGAATTAGTGCTGGAGTTACAATTTCGATAAAAACGCAATATTTTAATGATTATAAAAGCATTATTTTATACGATCATAACAATACCTATAATTGTACTTATACATATATACCTAGGTGAAGACTAAACGACGCAAAATATACTGTGTACTTTTAATAGTAATTAATAGGTCAGGGGTAGGTATATATATTTATATCGTTGTGTTTACATTTTATTAACATTTCTAATTAAAACAACATAATATGCGTGTATAATATTACTATATATTAGTTGCGGGTATATTCTAAAATATCTTACCTATAAAAAATTTATCGAGCGATAATTGAATAAATAATACAATATTTATACGAATACGGTTTTGTTATAGTGCACTTTGGAATTATTATTGCTGTTATATTGTGATGATCACGAGACGAATGAAAAAAACTATCGATCGACTTTCCGAGTGGTTTAACGAGCGCGCAAACTTGCGTGATTGACGTCCAAACGTTTACTGTGAAAAGAATACAGTCGCGAACGTCGGACACGGCGCCCGTACACAGTGACCATAAAATTCCACTCTTTCCAACGCCCACCGGGCTTTTAAACACGAACTTGTATTCGAAATAGGCGGCCGTCACACTAAACATATAAATAATATTTATTTATTATTTTTTTTTTTTTTTTAAGAAAAAACACTTCTCGTCGAGAAAGTTTTTTTTTTCTCCGTATACCGACAGAGAAAACCTTTTCGATCGCCGGGCAACGATCGTATTATTATTATTATTTTATATTGCTCGTATATAATGTAGCATGATGCAGCGGAAGGACATGCGCGAAGTCTTGTAATTATTTATAATATAATGCGTGCTATAGTTATGTGTGTCTTTTCGATAACTATTTCGTTGAGATCAAAAGTTGCATTCGCGTGGCGTATATCGAAATCGTGCCATGTACATATTATTACAGTGTTTTGATATATTTATAATATTATGGTGAACCGCACGTGCCAACACTGCAGTATAACCGACGACGACGTCCCAGCGATGTATGCAGATTTCGACTTGAGCAGTTGTTGTTAAATTAATTTATATCGATGTTACAAAAATGCAGCCGTTATTCATAAATATGTATACATTTTCAGCGGATGATTGATAGGACGTCCCGCCCGCCTTTGTAGTATCCGTCTTAACGCAAGTGCCAAACATACATATATAGCGAATTTACCACTCAACAGATTAGTCGGAAATTGTTTTTTCGATATTTTAATTTTGAAACGAGTTGTGAGCACTACATACGATTTCAATATTGTACACGCACTTACAACTCGCTCCAAAGTTAAAATAAATAGAAAAAACGCTTCCAGCAAACTGCAAACGATGGACTGTTCCTTAAACCTTATACCTTAAACCTTTGGGTTTGGTAATAAATATATAGGTCAATATTCATTTTACATAACGTGAAAACTGATGAAGCTAAACGTGGAACTGCCGAACGTAAATTTTCCATGTTACGCACTTGCAAGACGGAGACAGCAAATACGGGTAGGTCGTTCTCATAACTTGACATTTAATTGAAATAGCCTATAGCTGCCGATCAATAAAAAAATATTATAGAATCGATTGAAATGTCACCAAACCCATTATTTCCACCCCCTCATTCGGCAATTTCCTGTAGCACATCGAATAATAGGTCTGAGAAAAACTTTACTTTGTCGATAAAGTTATGCATAGATATGATCAAGTATTGATTTCCAGACATATAAGTAAAAAATAATGCCCATGATATGCCGAGACGGCAGAGACGTTGAAATTCGTTAATATATTATATCCACCTATATATTTAGCTATTATAGCTAGTATAAAAAAAAATTTGATTTGTTTTGATATAACTATATTTGAGGTCTATATCCCACAGGCCTGCAATGCTTTTCAACCACATAATGTAGATTTTTTTAATCGTGTTGGTGTCTTATCCTGTTCAGTTATCTTATTTGTTCTAGTTTATTCATTTTCTGTTAGGCACTAATCTCTGTTATTAGTTAATATGTTTATTTTGTTTTGCATTAAACTTACGACTGCCATATTATTATATACAGTACTTTAGCCCTCAAGGGCATTTTCATTAATAAATAAAATAATATAGCTGGTATCTATATTCATTATTTATAAGTCATAACACTTTTAGTGCAACTGATTATTATATTAAAATTATTTCCATCGTTGATTTCAGTTAAATCAATGAAGAGCTATCATTTCACTGATTAACTGTTAATATTCCCCTCAAAAGCACTGCTGTATAATTGTAATAATAATAACACAGTCACACTTCGTGGAATAGCTAAAACTATACCCACATTACAATTTAACGATGATAATATTTTCTCTTGGTCAACAAACATAAAATATCTGGGAGTTATTCTAAATAAAAATAAATTCGGACCCACACATTTCTTCAAATTTACAACAAAGTTATTAGTGACTTAAAATTATCTGGCCCTTAATTATAATCGATAAGCCTTTCTGGTTCGATATCGCTCAGATAACAAGATGTCCAGAGTATAAAGAATTTGAATAACTTATTTATTTTTTTTTACTTATTCCGCTTACTCAAAAGTTATAATTTATAAAATATATCATACAATTATGCAATTATAATTTACAATGCAGTTTTAACTTGAATTTCCTTTACCCGTGTCCCTCAATAATACAAAATAAGAAGTACCTTACTTAAATTAAAAACCTTACAACGGTTTTTTATCGTTATGAAAACAATTAATACAATACTATTATTATTGAATATTTTTGTTACTTATTATTCAACTAGTCGTGGTGGTTTGTTATCTTCGACAATCCAAGTTTCTCCAGTTTTTCCATGTTCCAAAATTTCAATCAAAGCGTTCCCGATATTATCTGGCCTAGCGGATAAATTCACAAAACAAATATTATTATTGTAAACGTTTTGTATAGACAAGTTATATTAGGTTAGGTAAGGTAACCTATTCAATCAACTGCTTTGTGCAGTACATAATTAATAAATATACAAATTGATCATAGTTACGGATTTTTGATTTATCCGTGTACGCCAGATAAATATTTATAACATGTATAATATATGTATGGTGTATTGAGTATTAAGTACCTCATTAAGGATATATAATTAGGTAGGTACTTCTTTAGTATACTTTATGGGCACAATATAATATAGTCATACTTGATATAAAATCTTGTTGATTTTAATGGCTTAATTTCTATCAATCATTGATAGTCGAGAGGACTTGAACCACTTGAATTTTGGCACCTATTAAGGCTGTTTTTACCAATTTCAACAGAACAATGATTTCGAGTTTTAATGACGATAAACGAGAATGAATGAGGAGCAACTTTTCAATTGATTTTTTTATCATCTAATTGTTACATGTGGCTGCGTGTATCCACGTTAATCTTATGAAAAAAGTAAAATCCTACCCACGAGATACGGACAAACATCACTGAAAACTGACGATTATCGATTACATTTACTTACAATAAACACATAAATATAAACTGTAATAATATAATAATTATATTAAGTTATTAAAATTTAAATGTGTATAATGTAACATTATGCACCTAACAACATTTTGAAATTATAGCTTCAAAAATTGTATTTATACGTTTGTCCGCCCTTAGTTCAACACTTTAGTGGCTGTTTCGGTAGACGGTAATTCAAAGTGTACCGCATAAACATATACCTACACAATGTTATACACCTGTATTTGGCCTACGAATATCAACATAATAATTATATATTATTTGGTTTGAGTCATTCCTCGGCAATGACGAATTTAAATTACCATTTACTAGGTATACGATTTGTATAAACCGCAGTTACAACAAATTAATAATCAAACTCGAAATAATTGTCAAATTATTATGGTCCATAATAGATAGTATTATTCTATACGCATTTGCGCTATGGATATATTATATACATACAAGTATATATTATGTGTTGGATTATTATTATGCATCTAAACGTATCGATATGAGCGGGCCGTGGCGGTG
>JACXSJ010000368.1:181109-203764 GCA_014851325.1 Pentalonia nigronervosa
TCTACACACCACAAATAGCAAGGCTGTAACTAGAGGGCGGGGGGGGGGGGGTCCGGTATGATCAAAATATTTAAAAACTTAAAAATTTTAATACAGCATAAATATTTTAATCAACAATAAAAAAAATAGGTTAATCTTACTAAATAGCTTAAAATTAGGCTAAATATTTGAAAATTTCATTGAGTACTTATAGAAAAATATAATTTAGGTAACAGTGGAATGTTTAAATTTCTATGACTTCTACTCTTTTGAATTACATTAAAAAAACTAAAATCGTTTGATGAGAATCATTATTTTACAAATGAATATCCAAAATTGTCGACATTTAAACTTCAGACAATGATAAAAATATTTATGAAATTACATTCATCTTTTTTTATAATTATTGTAGACAAAACTTAAATTGAACGATGTAATAAATTTTTCAGTGTGGTAAAGTACGGTCCAATCCCTTAATCAAGTACCAGTTGAGGCCAAGGATTATGAGATAGTGACGAACGAATTGCGGCCACATAATAATTTATTACCACTTTATACCAGCCTATTAGAGATACTTAGGAGACACCACAGGGTAGTTGGATGAGTCGTCTTCCGAAAATGTGTTTTTTTTTATTGCTAAATGGTTTTTTATCGAGCTTATAAAATTATATTTATTACCGATGAGTGGGTTTGTCGTAATTATTTTATTTTAAATTATTGGCTTGGTAAAATAAAATAATATAGTCCGAAATATTATGTAATTATGGAATAACCTTATTCGTAATGTAATTTTGCAATAAAAGTTTCTAGACAAAACCGGAGTTTTTTAGCTTATTTAAACGTAATAACTAGGTACCTATATGGCTATATCATCGATAATCAGCGATATTTATACTTGTACCTCACCTACAATTAAAAGGATATCGCCTCGGAATTTACCCGTCTCCGACGTCATAAACATGTCGAGCCATAACTCATTCACAGCCAAATTTTTAAACTTTAGGGAGAATATTCAAATATTTTTATGAATTTTTAACTACAAAATAATTTGCAGATTTTAACGATTTCTATAAAGATTGTAACTTCAAACGCTCATAAAAAAATTAATGTAAATGCATTGTCTTTTTTTTTTATTCAAGTATTAACTACTTATAAAAAACTTTGAATTAAGTTTTCAAGCTTTTTGACCGTGCATATTATTTTTCTATTAATATTTATAGAATAAAACTTGAAAAATATCAAAAATATCACATGTCTGTAAAATTTAAATGGTTCAAAAAAAAAAGATTCCAGTTTTTTCCTAATTTTATTTTTATTTTTCTCAATTATTATAAAAAATACTGAGCATTTTTAATTTTGGCGCCCTACAGTAGGTACTAATTAGATTCACTTTTCTAATAGAAAATATATTGAAATTAAAGATTTAACCTATTTTTATTGCTCAACAATATGATGACATACGCAAAAAAAAATTTTAATTAATTAAAAAACACATCATTGTAAAGTCAACGCATGTTCGCTCTACTTGGAATTTAAAACACATGTATGATCATAGTACATTTATTTAAATAAAAACGATGAAGTCCCCTGCGTGTTATTTATGTGCTGTACTAAAATGTGCAGTGAAATACGATAATAATTGACACACAAAAATAGGACCTGTACTGCAATAGGTAGTTTAAACTGTGAAATATTAATACTATGTTAAATGATTGTATTGAATAGGTGTAACATAATGAGATTCGTTTGTAGCTAGCACACCCCTCCCCGGGAACGACGCACTATAAACATTTATTATTGTACAAACGTAACTCTAACCATTCCCCGGAGACTAGACATCTGATCTAGTGATGATAAAACTAAAATTTGGCTCATTTGTATAAACATCATAATTGTTAATATGACCCTATAAAATATTTACGATTCAGCCCGTTTATTTTATATTATAATATTAAATAATGTACACAAACTGCGACACACTGCAGACACGGTTGCGTTTTTTAAAAATTTAGGAAGTCGTCTATTATTCGTTAAAATATTTTAAATCAGTTTCTCAGTCGCGAACAAAGAATCGTGAACAATATAGGTACTCAAGTGCACATAATACATTGACATAAAATAAAAGTATTACTTACTTTTGTATTTGCATATTCTGTTGATTATTTTTTAAACCTTTGAGCTCCTCGACACCGCGTTCTTCATTTTTATGCATCGTTTCATTATTACAGATCGATCTTACACAATTAGTGGCAGTAAACTCCGGGCACAAGGTAATAATTTTGACACCATGAAGACTAAAGTTATGTTTTTTCTTCAAAGTTCGAACATAGAAACAAAATCACTAATTATATTATAAGACACGTATCATAGTAAATAGTAATATTAATCTAAAATGCAGATACACGTACTCCAAAACTTTTCGTAAATTCCATCAAATATTTTTTCGTAGACATGCACATGGGATTACAATGATAACTGTTGCCGAAAATCATCAAGGAAGATGTCTGTATTACTGTTCCGCCACTACCTCCATTGGGAATTCCCATGTACTTGATCGCCAGTAATGTGCCTCTGACGACTCCGCTCTAAAAAAACACAATATTGTGGACATACGCCAACCATATTGTTATGAACCTTAATATATTGTTACTTCCTAGTGTAGAAAATAGCTTAAAAATAAAACTCTCGAAAACAGAATTTTTTTTTTTGTCGATCGCATGTCTATAGGTACCAAGATATTGTCACTGTTTTGTGCTTTTTCTATATGCATATGTCGCGTTGTAGTATAGTTGGTGAATACTCGGGAAAAATCAAACAATTTCCTTTTGCAGCAGTAATATCAACATATGTTGTCTCAATAAATATTTACGTTTCATAAACTTGTCAAAATAAATAATCGGGTAGCGGTTACGTAAACATACGTAGTCAACAATATGATATACTAAAAAGTAAATATGTACTAATGCACACAATCAAACGTGTAAAATTATCACTTGAACTCACGTAATTAATATTGACTGTAGTAGACCACCGTCGCTCACTTGAATTGTTAAAAACGCCAGCGTTATTAATAACTATGTCCAATCGACCAAAATGTTTGATACACGTTTTAAAAGCATCTAGAAAATATTAATGGTCGTTAATTTAAAAAAAAAAAATGTATTATTATTGTAATAATTATCCACATAGTATTGCAAATAGTACAACGTAAACAATAATACTAATTAATCTTTATGTAAAATCTATTAAATAAAATTGATAACTCTAATTAGAAATAAGAAAAACAATTAAGAAATATTTAAGCTTCTCACTTTCAAATTCTTCTTCATTAGTGACATCACATTTGATCGAGAATATATTGATATTTTGGAACTCTTTAAGGAACTGATGTGCTATAACTTGGCATTCGTCGACATTAACATCGCAGAGTAATACCTGAATTCAATGTAAAATATTATTATTATTTATAATATGAAATATGATAAACTGAGCACGATACATAAATATAATTTGTCAATTTTTGTTTTACCTACCTTAACTTTTTTCAGAAGTAAACATTTTACGTAAGCGTACCCAATATCCGATGCTGCACCAGTCACTAAAGCCACTTGATTTTCCAGAACCATTTTTTTACTCATTTAAAATATTATATTTTCTGTAACACGAATATTACATTATTACGAATTCCATTGTGTGTAGGCTGCTCAATAATCACACTAGGACAACAACAATGATAATGATGTTTAAACTTTATAAAATTTCTTAATATAGTACATTCGGAATGATAACAAGCATATTATAAAGTGTTTCCCAATTATGTTTACAATTTGGACGTCTATTAAAGGTTAGGTACCTATTGATAAATGATAAAGGTGAAAATAAAAGCATGAACTAAAATATAGGTACCTACCGGTGTTATCTGATATTACCTATTAAATGTGTGCATTGGTAAAATTAGAAACTTGCCCAACAAAAACATATAATATTACACCAAAACTAAGGTAGGTAATTTCGTTATAAAATAACGAAACTTTTTTTTGGAAGGGGCATATAATATTATCTAAGCTTAGATGGTTATTGGTTTTCATTTTATTATAGTTTCAACGGTACATCCAGCGAGACCATGTTGTAATGTTTATAGTTGTAACCCATCAAAGCTCTTCAGTTTAATATTGGCTATTACTTACTCATCTATCTAATCTCAAAAAAAGTATCGCGTGTTTATTTAAAATGTAGACTTCTATTGTTTTAAATACATTCGTACCTTTTACATCAATAATAATATGTTGTTATTGATCTAATATAAACATAAATAATATGTTTGGTAGATGCGTATATTACAATAAATGTTTCTAAAATAAAGGAACGAAAAATAAAACTTCACACCATAATAAGGAATTGAAATAATAGCGAATTTCTGCAAATTGTGTAGTGCTATAATAACTTAGTAACGCAGATAAATATATTATAGATTACAGACACATAATATTATAATAGTTTGTAGTACCTACACATTTTGACAATACTTACATTATTGTTATCGATATAGTCTCAAGGACGTGATTTAATCAAGTAAATATGTGAAAATAATAATAATAAAAAACACTGATAAATACTCTACGAGCACCGTGTGAATGGAGGTATACCACCTATAATCGGAATATAATATTTAAGTGTAAACCAACGAAAAAATTACATTTTTTAATTAAAACAGGTGTACAGGTAATAATAATAATATGGTATTGATATAACTCACAATTATTATTATTATTATTCCACACTACGAATGATTATCATGACCGCGACGTTGCCGACTATGATTCCGAATCCAATATAAATCTACACTTTTTGAAACGCAGCGGTTTTCCTTTTTTAATACAATAACTGCAGACGGACGAGGTGAGTGTATTATATAGTTGAAGTAACATGGTTATGCACCGAGCTCGGTAACATTGATTTAACCTAACCAGGTAATGCCCTAAAAAATACGAAATCGAAACAACCCGACAATCCATAGTGCGTGGTGATAGATGAAAGTCAGCGTGGGCAGTGTTTGCAGAAATTATCGGACCATTTACTGTGAGCCACAACGACAGTAATCGCCGCCGATAAACAAATATTATGAACAATAACCAAACGATGACGTGTAGGTCACCCAAATCGTACTCCATTTGATCGGTAACGTCGAGCATAACGCGTAAGTGGTAACCAATAATGGTAGGCATGGGACAGCTGCAGTCGCTGTTAAACGGATTTCGTTTGTCGAAATTCAACAAGTCGCCGAGAACTGTGCGCGAGTTATTGTTTTTATTCTATTCGATTCCGAAATAATGCCGATACAATCTCGAATATTGTTCAAGGAGAATATTGTTCCCCAATTATAAATATTGGTCTGCTTGAGTATAAATTGTGTACGACTCTAGGGTGACTCCAGACTGGTAAATTTATGAGAGAAAAAAACAAAACGATCAATTTTTGTTCAATTCTAAAAAAAAACTTACATAAACTGTAAGTTAGTTTTCATATTAATATTTTGGAAATATGTTTGCCAGATGCCATGTTTTAGATTATGTTTGCCTGTTAGATGAGCTGTGTAATTCCACGTCTTTGGAAAAGGTTATACGACCGTGTGGGTTCATAATTACATAGTGCGTATTGCACAGTACAATATTATTATACCTACGACATGTCTCGTGGTAAATTGTTCGTCGTCACTCGACGTTCGTCAAACAAAAACTGTTATTTATAAGTTCTATTCAATTCGGTTTCAACAATTGAATATAAAACTGTAAACATTATGTTTCGTATTTGTTTCCTGTAGAGGTTTTTTCCCTTACGCACATTTTATAATATATAGATAACTGGACGATTATCTAAAAACGGGCAAGAAGCATTCCGTTCCAAGTTTATCGGGACAAGGGGACACGATGCTCAAAAAAAAGACAATTTTGTTTTAAACCTTATACGTCTTATCAGCCAATTCTGTCGTATTTAAGTCTTAAATCTTGAGAAAAGAGACGACAAAGACTTGACCTGTAGTTTATTTTTAAATTGACAAAGGGTGATATTAACTGCTCTTAATTACCCGCGATGCTAAATTTTCACGTTCCTTGTCGTATAACTGGACAAGTAAACCTAACTTTCAATGTATCCTTCAGCGATCAAACTATGGTCGCAATGTATCCTTACATTGTGCAATGCCGCTTTTAAATAATTTTAACTTTGATTTATTTATAATTAACTCAGTTAAATCTTTTTATTATATATTTAACACGTTCGTGGTCAGTTACTGCTATAGCAGTAATTTTAATTTTTTTCAATTCTGTTGTAATGGGTCACTACTGCTATAGCAGTAATTTACAAAACTAACGAAATCGGTCATTACTGCTCATGCAGTACTATTTTCAATAGTATTAAATGAAACTAGATATGTGACTGACCTGTTATGATCATATGTTTGGGCACAAATAAATAAACAATTCTGTTTTTATATTTCTCGTTGGTATTTATTCGAATTTTATCATGCTATAGCAGTAATATAAAAGTGATTCTCTAAGGTAGGTACTTGAATAATATTAAAATGTGAAGTGACCACGAACGTGTTAAACAATGTAACTAATTAATTATCTTACTTTTTTTTACCTTATTATCATATCACATTTAGTTATCACGTTATCTTTACTTTTGTTAAATTTATAGCTTATCTGTACTCTATGATATTTAAACTGAATTTATGATCACCCTACTCGAGTAGATCACGGAACTCATAACCCATAGGTCTGGAAACGCAAGATTCAGAGAAAAAAATACTTCGAAAAGTTATTCGGCAACGGCATTAAAATACTACTTTAAATGCACACGTGTAGTTATGTGCAGACTATACAAGGAGTTATCGTATATCATCAGTTTAAATATAGTTTTTGACCTAACCTAATATCATCATCCAAACCAATGAAGCCGGACAGCGTCGCTTCAAATATCGCCGTGGCCATTCTGTGACCGGGACGATCGGCAACACCTGCGAACTACAGACCAGGCGCGGTGTCCTATGCCGCAGCCACGGCGGGACGGGTCGCCGGTATCAGTGGATACGACGCCCGTTCGCAGTGGATTCGTCCGATTTCAAACGATATTACGTCCGAACGATGTTGATTTATAATTTTGTTTTTGCCTGCAGCGGTGCAACAATTTTCAGATGGAGTTATTATTTAAAAGTGAAAACTGCGTCGTTGCCATTTGCAGTGGTCATTTTAAAACGAACATTTTTGACGTTACAAACGATTATAATAAATATACACTCACTAAATATCTTATAATGTAGTAGCTTTAGTGACTAATTGACTGCTTGATTGACAAATGGTATTTCGAAAGTACATTTTTCAATTAGAAAAAACAAAAACAAAATATTTATCATCTCAAATTCTCATCGTTATTTTTAATCGAGGATACCGCACTTGCTGTCTCCGTCCTATAAATTATTAGATTAAGCGAGTAACATCACACAATTCACGTTTAGTATATTGTTAGTTGTAATATTATCAAATTTAAAAGTAACAACGTCTCCCTCTGTTCAATAAATTAATTGTATTCGATGTTTTTACTTGAAATCGAGTAGGCAGTTTTAACTGGTTCGTTGGGCAACGGACGAGTCATTGGAATACGAGTAGGACAGAGGCACCTTATTACATACAGGCTACATTAAATTATATTCATAATTTCATTTCGTTAGCTTCTTGGAAGAGCCCTGTTTAATATTATTATTCGCGGAATAAGATAGGTTTTTAATGCTTTTCACACGGCTTGTTCTTGGCCTTTGTTCGCCATTAAATGTTATTAAATAGTATTATAATGTGTCTGTGTCACATACAAGATACAAAAATACATTATGTGTATTTTAAACCGATAATTATTATAGTGTCTGTACAATACGTATGCTGACTTTATACTTCCTAAACCTAACCTAACGTCGCGAGGACAGGCCCGGACTAAACGGGCGAGCTACCGAGAAAATCTCGGTGAGCCGGTTATGAGTGTTTGGTCGTAATTTTTTTTTTTATATGGTAATAAGAAATTAGTTTAAACATTAGTAGAAAATATAATTGAATCGAATTATTAAATCACATCATATTTATAGCTGTAATCAAACGTCGGGAATCCAAAAACTCGACGGGCCGATTCCTTGCGTGAGGACGTGCGCCACACGCTACTCATAGTATTGGACCGCTTCAAAGTGTATATGATTTCACCGTGATCACATCTCAATTAAAATTTATCACGATACACAATCATAATATTATCTGAATAAAACGTTTAATGTTGCAATTATAATACACCGTAAAACGACCACCGATCAATAATGTCGAAAAGTCATGTAGGTATACGATTATTGTCCTGCGACTGTTAAACTATATACAAGGCGATTTTTCAAACATACTCATCCCCATTTTTCCTTTTAATAGTATACATATTCAAATTCTAAATTTTAGAATTTTTCAGTATACATATAGAGACCATATTTTAAATTTCCAGACTTTTTTGTACTACTTAAGGAGTGCCCTGTGGTGATACAAACTTCTATTTTTCAAATAAAAACTCCCATTTTTTACTAAAAATTATTTACCGCATGATTTTTTATAAAAATTTTGATGTATATAAATCAAAATTATAACGAGTAATTTCTGAGTTTCTGAGTTATTAAAATGTTTAAATCAAGTATAACAATTCTTAAAAATGGTTTTACAAAAATATTAATTATACGTAATATTAGAGTAGATTGTACTTGATATTTGGACCATTTTTACAAATTATTTATATTGATTGATCAATAGTAATCACTAATATTTTAAAATTATTTAAATCTTTATATATACTTAACATATTACTATAGGCATATCATCCTTAATACACAAAATTAAATAACTTGAAAATTACTTGTTTGAATTTTAAATTAGATACATCAACATTTTCATAAAAATTATCCACTGAATACTTTAAATTAAAAAAAGGAGGGTTCCTATTTGATAAACTGAAGTTTGTATTGCCACAAGAAGATCCTTAAGTGGTATAAAAAATCTCAAAAGTTCGAAAATATTGTCTTCAAGAAGTGTATTTAAAAATTCCAAAAATTATAATTTGAATATACGCATAATTTAAGCACAAATATAGGGTGAGCACAATGGCGTAGCTTTTATATGACAAATTGGGGCAGTGTCCCCGGGTCCCAGAGTTCTAGGGGCCCACGGGTCTATTGGAAAATTCTGAAACGACTTCCTCAAGATAATTGAAAATATTGATGTATCTATTAGTAAATAGTCCAAATCATATATGTTAAATTCAATCACAATCAATATTAAATAGAATAATAATACACTTCGGGTAATGAAGAGTGTTCGCTGTAACGCGATAATCGTTATCTAATATTAGTAAAGGGGCCTAATTAATTCACTGCCCCGAGGCCCTTTTCCATTTAGCTACGCAACTGGGTGGGCATACTTAAAAAATCACCCTGTATAATATGACGTGTATTATTATATTCGTAAATAATTTATGCAGAACTGCAATATTTATAATTTGTACACATAAATAAATAGTTGAAAAACATTCGTTTACTTCTCCCGTTCTGCTTACCACTTTTGATAGATGCAGCATCCGAATAATGACTGATCCCTGCCAGAACTTATAATAATAATAATAAGGTACCTACTTTGCCGTTACGCTGTCGTCTCGATGCAGTTTAATTGCAGTGTACATGTTAGATAACGACGAAACGGTCATGGACATCAGAAAATCAACAGCGTGTCAATAACCTATAATATTATATAATTTCAGCCCTCTCCGCAACAAACTTTTTTTCGATCCGGTAGACTGCATATTTTTTTAAGTGTTAAAAACGTAACTTTTCGATTTTATTGTATTTTCAAATGTCGATGATGACGTGATTTGTTTTTATTTTACAAAATATGTCTTAACCGTATCGCGGAATATGATAACTAGAATCTAGGGAAAGAAGCCCCGATATCAAAATACAATAAAAAAAAAAAAAACCCCGCCTATAGGGAAAAAAAGTTCCGTACCAACTAAATACATTATTCTTTTTTTCTTTTTATTCCTTTTTAATAATTTTTATATACTTTTATAGCTTTATGTCATAATAATATTTAATAAATTAATACACCTAACATTAATCAATTAATGTTAACAGTTATTATAATAAAATAAATGTATATAATAAATAGTTCAATAACATTCCTTAATATGTATTACTCTTATTATAAAATATACAAGTTTAGCTGCAATCTGCATTTTACATTGCCAATAACATTCATTTGCCAATTGTACATAATAAAAAAAAAAACGATTAAAAGAAAAAAATTTTAAATAATTGCCATTTGTCGACTTGTCGTTTGTATATAATTTAAAAAAATGTTTAAAATGTTTGTTTTCTAATGCTGTGGCTAACTGCCATTAGAAAATCTAATACACTTATATCATTATTTTTAATTTGCATAGATAAATGTTTTAAACGGTTTTCGATTGTTTTGTACCAATTTTTGTACTTCCATAATCTCCTACATTACTTAACGCCAATTTTGCTTGGTCTGTAGCAACTTCCATTTTCATTTTTTTCAAATATATATTTATACCTATTTAATTTAAAATATTTGGTGTATTATTTTATTAAATATTATTATGATAAAAATGTATATAAACATTATTAAACGAATATTATATATATATATATATATATATATATATATATATATATATATATGGTTATAGATACATATGTCAAAAAAAGGTTTTGAAGTTTTAAATTGATATATAGATATATTCTTTAAAAATGTAAAATTATAAAATATACACTATAATAAAAAAGTGTTATGTATTTAGTTGGTACAGGACTTTTCTTCCGAATACCGATAAATATGTTATAAAGTTATAAGGAAGGATCATAAGCACATATAGGTACCTATAACTATATTAAAAAAATCTTTCAAATTGTTATACATTTTTTTATAATATAATAGGAATTTTATGCGAATTCAAATTGTTTTATGTTTCAGAGAATATTGACGCGTTATAATATAATGACATGTTCATTTGCTATGACATGGCGATTTTGGTTTCAAATTTTTCTTTAGCTTTCCTGAAAGCATCCAATATATTTCTTGATATATTTTCAGTTTCGACGTCAACTGCGGACGTCAAATTGACCAGTCGGGACTGTTCTATCTGTAAATAGTAATTGAACACTGGATTTTATACTATATAACTACATATATTTATTCGCATATTTAAGTAGGTATAAATGTATATATTATATTTTAATCAACCATTATGTGAAAACTGCATATATAAATAAAAATACCAATATAAAAATATTTGTAAGACATTATTAAATGGGAATTTTCGCAGTAAAAAAAATACTCTAACTCTAAATTATAAGAAATTTAAACTAACGTGTATTAAAATCTTTCAGAATGTTAATGGACAATTATTAAATAACGATTAAGTGTAAAAAGAATAAATAGGTTGGGTATAGTAGACAATATAAAATATAAATCCTAGTTACATAAGAATTCAGTCAAAATATCTTAATACTTACGTTATTTGACAGTATATCATATGCTGCTTTACTACAAACATTACGAATGAGTGACTGGAGTAGTTTTAGAGCAAAATACATTAGATCAGGTTCAATACTCGTGTTAATTGCATCTTTGATATCATTATTTATAACAGTTATTAATTCGGTATTTATAATCTCCGATGATGTTTTAACTGTATAATTGCTTACGTTGTATAGTGCAGAATACGATATTCTAAAAAATGAATTTTAAAATCAAGTTAACAACTATAATAAATATTTCCTATATTTAGTTGCTATTATGTAACGAAATGATTACGGTGAAATTATTAAAATACAATATCAAGTTCTCCTAAACTTGAATTTATTACTTCTATAATATACTCAATGCAGCATTTCCCAACCTTTTTATCACTACGGCCCAATTAATATTTTTACCGGAATATTTTGTCGTGGAACCATTTAAATAACTTTTAATAGGTTGCAAATTTTAGAAAAACCTGTTTTTTGCCCATAAACGAAGATGAATTTTTCCACATATTTTAGATTTTAGAATTAATAAAAAGTTCTACATTGGTCGGTAGCTGCAACAATGGTAAATAAGTTGCAATATTACATAATAGGTATCTGGTATATAGTTATTATCATCTGGTTATCACGATACTGTCAACCGTAAACATGACCTTGTGACGAAAAAAAAATACGTAAATAGCGTCTAATAAAAACTATTTTTTTACTTAATTGAAAATTTCCTTAGTACCTACCTTTTTTGTTGAAAAAAACTGGAATAATAGAATATTTATTCATTTTACTTATATTTAAAAAATAAATAAATTTGAAGGAACGTTTATTTTATTAGGAACATATTATTAATTATTTGTTGCTCTACCTAAATATAGTGGGGTACACAATTATTTTTTTTTTTTTGAAAACTGAATGTATACAAATCAACTAGAAATAACGTATTATATAATTTTAAATAAAACTTTTCAACCAAAAACAAATATGATACCTAATAAAATAAAATTGCATAATGTCATATTATTATTGTTCATCATAATTATTAGATATAAGTCGCATAATAATTGAAGCTCTTAAGGTTATAAAATGTGTTAAGATATGTAGATAACTGTTTACTTTTTCAACTGGTTTGCAGATGGAGATGGAATGCGAATCAGTATACAAACTATAAGTCGAATCACATTTTTACCGCTATTAGTTTGTGAAAAAAATCTTCGACCTGCATCCACCGTGGACAAATTGGCTACCAATCCGATGATGCTCAGTACAAATCTTGTTTCTTCCGTATCAGTAATGGGTACTTTTATTTGATAGGTATCATTAAATGATGTGAGTACACCGATCATAATTTCGGATAGTTCTAATATTCTGTCCTACAGAAGTATACAAAATAATTGCGAAATAAATTTAACCACTGTCGGAAGAAAATATGAGTACAGGTGTACAGGACACATAGGTTTGCAATTTGTAGAAAATAAATATTATCAGTTTTTGTCGTACTGAGTTAAATCTAAACGAAATTTATAGCGAAGATCACAGTCCATAAGTGTTTATAATACGGAAGTACCTATCGTTATACAATGTAACTAAACAGCATCCACTAGATTACATACATAAATATTTTCAAAAACATTTAAAGCATTTAATAAAAAATTGACAAAACAAACACAAAGATCTTTAAAAAATACTTCAAAATGTATTATACATTAGATATATAGATATATTATATCTATGTTAAATTTTAAAACTTAAATTAAACTGTTTTGTATTATCGTTTAATTGAATTATAATGATAAAATGCTCTCTCAATATTTCACGAAATAATATAAACATTTTGTACTTTTATACCTCGAATTATATTAGATTACTGCCAATTGCGAATCACATCATAAGTCGAATACAAATGTTGAAGCATTTTATTAACTCCCTAAAAAAAATATTTTCCAACAAAGAATTTAAACTATTATTTAATTAAGTAGGTTTTGTTTTTTGAATTACCTATTCAGAATTTATGAAATTAGCCTATTTTATGCATCGTCTGCACTCGTGTAAGACTATAATTTATAAATATTTAAAGCCCTATATTAACCATATAAAAAAACAAAATAAACGTAAAAATATTAAAAATTTAAGACAAATAGGTAGGTAGCTCCCTTGTTTCATCAAATAATCAGTGCGACGTTATATAAACCAGTAGAGCCACGCAACTACGAAAGGTATATATTTGCATATTCAAAACCCGTATTTTTTAATTTGGCCCGTGACCTTACAATTGTGGTCTGCATATTTTTTTTAAAAGTATTTTAGATTTTTTAGTGACGATACTGCACCGCCTGCATGTAAATGTATACATAAAAATACAATTAACGTAATGAATTTCAAAAACTGCAAACAACCCAGTCATTGGTTTTAATACCGAAATACTCCTAACAAACAACCTACGTCTATAATATGTTGAATATTTTTCCTTCCGAGCATAATAATACTGTAATATCTTGACATATTTATAATCGGCTAGTCATAAACATTTAAATGGTAGATAGTAATCAGTAACGTCGTTCACTTTATTATTATTATTAATATAATATTCGATGGATTACGAATAACTAATAAGCATATAATAAATGACAATATTTTTACTTGTAATTTGTATATAACTTTGAAAATAATTGTTAAAACAAGCCATGGCACTTGGATACTAATTTCCTCACTCACATATCCTCTCATTCCATAGATGAAGTCAGCAAATATTTACTGTAACACGCGCTTTATAAAATATTAAATCATTGACAAAATCAAAACCCCTGGCTGGGTTAAATTATATAATTAAAATAACGCCAATACTTGTAGCAATTGTCATAATACTTAGGTATAAAATTTTTCATGGTTAAAATTAGGACCTAGTACGAAGTAAAAATAATTACAATATAATCTATATGAATATATTTTATTCGATTATAAAATTTGATTGGAAAATGCATATCTGTGTTTGTCTTGTTTTTCTGTTTAATTTTTTATCTTATATCTAACAACCTAACGCCCTTATCCGACCATAGTTCTAATATTACTATTATCTATTACTACTTATTTTTGATAGATTAATAATTATTTGTTTACAACTCGATGAGAATATTATTATAATTTTATTCTTGTTAAGTATATTTACTTTTATAAAAATTAAGTTAATGACGTCTGGAATTTGAGTGGCTTTCCACAAACAATAACCTAATATGTACCCAACTTTTGTACAAAATTGGGATTGTTGTTTTAGCTGTGATTTGAGTTTCATCGTCTGAATTTCTAATCGACCGATTATATTTTGCTGGCAACGCCATTCATGCTGCATCAGCAAATATTTTGATTTCCATACTTCATTTTCAACGTCTTAAAATGCATTTAATTATTAAAATAAAAGTTTAATTATGTTATTTTAGAATGACTGGTGCATCATATTACATCAACAGTTTCATAAATTATTTTTTTATTTTACCTGCATTTCTAGAATCTTGTTCCATATTCTGATACACAGTTTTTTTTTTAAAAAATGTAATTATTATTTTTATATTTAGTGTTTTATATATTAATAAACAATAAACATGTTTTAAATCTATTACTTTTTTACATAACAACGTGTTTACATAACTTACAACACAAAAATTTTAAATTAAATGACAATATACCTATTGAAGTTTATAACGTCATATTATACTTAATAATATATGTTTTTTTTTTTTTTTTAATTAGAAAATTTACAATCTGTATTACATGACACAATAAGTAAAATAGAAAACATATGTATGTAGTAAACACTATATACATAATAAAAATACACATAAGGCACATGATGAGGGAAATCATCCAGCGATGGTATCCTCTAAAAATAATATATGTATAATCGTATACGTAGATACTTCAATAGTACAATATTTTGTGTGATATTTTGGACACTTAAGTGGATAACAAATATTATTTTCAATTCTAAATAATATTATATTAACATACTTCGTGTCAAGTTCAGTAGTGTGTCTTGTTTGGAGTTAAAGTTTTAAGAACAATTTATCCATAAAATTTTAAAATACTTATCTCCTCATAATCTTTCTTACTCGAAATTGGTTCCAGAAAAACATCTTCATAACATTATTTAATAATTGTTGTCTAAAACTGAAGGATGAACTTTCTTATATCTTATTAGATATTATCTAGTGCATACTTGTCAAGGTTATACCACACACTTCCAATTCCAAACTACAAACATTGTATTTGGATAATAAGCGTAATTGGGGGGGGACATCTAGTGCGATATTAGAATCCTCATAATTTTAGGACATCTTAATATTAAAAATATTATTTATAATATTTAACCCGATGTTTAAAAATAATATTTATTATTATATGTATATTTCGTTCAGATAAATTGTACTTATTATATTGAACTTAAGTGAATGATGATAATGCTCATATTTTCACCTTTGTAATTATTTATTATAATTATCAACTAAAAATAAATATCATTTCTGATGTTGTATTAAATAAACAAAGAGGCGATTATCATCAAAAACTGTATTCAAAACGATGGTAAGTTCTCTACGGTAAGGGTTCACTAAAATAAAGGACGGGGGTTGCGTATAACTGTTAAATAATAGTGTCTGGAAATAAAAATATTGAAATTTACTATTTTATTAATAGGTAGTTAAAAATAAAAATGTTTAAATCTTTTAAACTTGACTAAATGCGAATGGTTCAACATTTTGAAATAATAAACAATTTTGTAAGCTTGCATTACATACAGATACATTAAATATTTATAAAGTATTAAAACACAAAATAAGTAAACACAAGTGATATCTTTAAACTCAAATAACTTAAATAGTTTCTTATACATTTATACTTGCAAACAATTTATATTTATTATATAGTTCATTATGGTACTATAACTTTATCGATAACAATATTTTTTTCAGAAAAAAGCATTGTTAAATAAAAATAAATAGTTTCTTCGTTATAATATGCAGCCAAGAGCTTTACATCTTGTTCTTTTGTAAGTATACTTCAAGTTCTATCACAAACAATATATTTTAATGCATTATTATTATATTATAATATTCAATGTTTTGTTTACATCATAAGTCATTATAAATTATGCATAAACATTAATCAGAACTATACGTGGGTTTTTATTTTAATATATAGTAATTATTGGTTTGAATATTTGTGATTTGATTAACATTTTAGGATTTCCGAGTATAACAGAGGTTATCATTATCATTTTATCGACAAATAAATATTTGATAATTAAGAATACTAAAACACAGGTATGTATATATAGTGTATACGTAATATACTAGGTACTATTATTCCTTTCTCTTTACATGTATAAATATTGACATCATACCAAAGGTCAAATACGCAGCAGCGTATACAATAGACCATGTTTTGCCTGCTGTTACATGGCCATCCTTCTGTTTAGATCATTATTTGTTTTCATTTCAAACAAGTAGTTGGCACTCGTTTTACAGAATCTGAGCAGTCCTGATCAACACAAATTTTAATTGCTGTGTATCTGAGGTAAGATACATCAACTGATTACTATTTAGTCATTTAATTTGATACTACACATTAATATTACATTAATTTTCTATTATTACTACTATAGTAATATAAGCTTTTTAATTATGTATTATTAATAATGATTAAGATTAAGATATTTTATTTTTATCAAAATAACTGTATTTAAATCAGAAATGTTGGTTAGGTTATAAAAATGTTTCTAAATATGATATTCAATTTAATTTATTCAATTTATTTTATACCTACTTATTAAATATTTACCAAACCCTACCGCCAGTATTGTATACATATATGTTACACAATTTACACCTATTAAGCTCAAAAAAAAAAATAAAATAAAACATAATTTGGTTATAATCTATAATATACAGCGTTAAGACCCATGTTAATTTTATGTATTAACTCAAAGGGCGCCGAACCCAATGTTTAGGTCAGGCCACACCCTAACTATTTATTTTTAAATATGTCCAATAGTCACTGAGAGGGCTGAACACTTTTACGATTTACAATTCATACCAAAATATAATATATAAGTAAGTAAATAAAAATTTTGGATAAATCTATGTACAGTTCAAATCCATGAACAGTTCAAACATTATGTATCTAATTACTAATATATACATAGTTACATGGGTATTTTTTAAGTACACGAGTAAATTAAAATACGTGTAATAATTGTAAATGTATATTGCGTTATCGACTATTTTTTTGGAAGTTAAACAAATTAGACTTTCAAACATTATTTTTCCATAATAAGTATAAATATAGAGTTGTGGCCACATGGGGGACTTGAGGCTATTGGACTTTCATTTGGCTTAATTTAATTTTTAAAAGTTTGGCGCCACTATGTCGACTTTACGCGTCACTTATACTTATATATACAATATACAAGATATTTGGACTGTCTCAGGAACTTTTTTTGTATTATTATTATAAATTTTCAATATGTTAATAAGTAGGTAAAATACTTAATTATTTTAAAAAAATATTTATTGATTTACCTATCTAGGTACTAAGTTATAATAAAATACATTATTTTTAAATACAAAAGAGTACTAACAAGCTAACATTGAATTTTTTTTAAAATATCTTACAGTCTCTACGATTTAATAACAATATATTTACACGAGTATTAATTAAAATTGGTTTATATTTATTTTTTTTTATATTTCGATCATATTTTTTTATTAATTCGAGTCATTTAAACGTTCCTGTACAATATTATGTATTTTGCTCCTTTGTTTTATAAGTAATTATTGCAGTTATTAAACTGTAATTTATCTTTACCGCTAGACAGCGGTGCTTATTTGACTTCTAAAACAAAAATACACAATATTCATATCCCACGCCTGCAGTACTTATTTTCCAGCATTATATTTTGCAATTTGTTTCAATCCTACACTAGAGTAATCATCAATCGTTTAATACTTTGAATAGCATAATAACAATGACATCATATGTGACTTGTAGGAGTGAAACATCGTACTTTCGCATCCAGTGGTTTTTTTCTGATACTCGTTTTGTTAAACATAATGTATAATAATATATAATATATATAATGATATGTGTGTTGTCATTTGAAGAATGGTTTTTGGTGTTGATTATAGCATTACATTAAAATATAATATAAATAATTTCATCACTATTGTTTATTAAAATATGTATGTATATTATAGTTGGATGTCCTCTATTATAATATATTTTCGTCCTCGAAACTCATGCCTATATATACATTTATACATAAATATACAAACATTAAATATAAACAATACCTATATAGACGAAAAGTGTATAATATATTATGTTGTAAATTGTAAATAGTGTGTATAATTACGTGTAATCACCATAATTATTATTAGGAACTCTTTATATTTTATTAAGTCAATCAGTCGCAGCATATAACATCATTCGTAACAGCATGTGACTAATAAAACCAACAACAGTGTTTGGATGTAGATGTATAACCGTTCCGACTACTTTATTGCCTAATGCCTAAATATTAGAACAATCGTAAGAGTATATCATATAATATGCTGTATGCTATAAGTTATGAAGACTTACGAGTTGTGATGGTTATTGACTATAGTTTTGTAAAAATTGGGAAATTTTATTTTATTTTATGTCGATACTTGCTTAATGTATATTATACGTCATATTATACATACAGTGCACCACGTTATAATTAATACCCATTTAAGTTAAAATAATTTTTGATGATACACCTATTACTATACAATAGTGATGGGTGAATAGCTGGAGGGGGGAGGGAATAGTTTTATTTACAAAAAAAAAAATTAAACTTGAACCTAATTATTTATTTTTACACAAATTTTGAAATTCATTTTATGACTTAGAACAAACTGCAGGTATCCAATCGTTAAATAATATTAAGTACATGAGAGTTCAATAAAAAAGGTCCTAAAACTTGTTTGAAAACAAATAATGTAATCATAACTTGTAATCATAATTCTTGAAATAATATTGTTGGGTTTTTTTTTTTTGTAATTCAAATGATACGATAACTTTGACAATAGGTATGTCACCCATCATGTAGGCAGATAACAGGAAAAACGTGAAATAAATGTAATATGAGGAAAAAATATTTTATTTTAAAAGATTTAAAAATTTCTGTTGGGTAATGGGGGGGGGGGCACTTTACACAAACAGCAAAATAGGCAACGACAAAGTCTAATCAACAATATAACGAGATGATAATAATTATAATCGTTACAACATATTTTCATACACAAAATTTACAGTGACCACAGCTCAAGCTCTGTACTATAATATACGCAAAAGCGCTGAATAATACACTTCGAATTCAGTAATTTAGCAATAATATATAGAAACACTGCTGATGATGAAAATCAACTAAGAAAAACCTTCGTGATGAAACCACCGTAGAATATTTCCTAAAAGAAAACAATTATTGGACGAAAAAAATGAGTGAACTAACCACCGAAACTACTAGAATTGAAATTCCCACGACAATTTCAACATAATATTGTAGGCACTCGTATAAAATAATACAATACGCTTAAAATAAAATAATAAAACTTCAGTAACCATTATTGTTATACCTACTTGATGTTATAATATTATGCAGACGGGCAGACGGCCAATAGACAACAGCACACGCTGTACATAGGTACATTTAACTACTTACGAGTACCCGCCGGTTGTAGAAATAGCTTCAAAGTCCCCAAAAGTACAATGTATTAGTGAATAAAACGAGAAATAATGAACATGAAAAGCAATATTATGTGCTTAAATATGAGTTTATAACTTATAAATATTTAGACTGAACATCGAAACGATTTATTGTTAAAACTAACGACAACAATGACGATTTTGCGTGGGTATTTCACATAGTACCTATTTAGTATAAAATGTTTTCATATTTTTATTTTATTTATTATTAATTCGTCGAATCTTAATCACTTTTATGATGTTGGTTAGTTTTTATACACATAATAATGTGTAACGTGTATTACAGAAAAATAATAATAGCGTTGAGTACAAGAGCAATAACAGAATTAATATATTTTTTTTATTTTGTTCACAACAGTATCAATCAATTAGAGTTGCTCTGTTGAGTACCTCTGAGAGATAAATCACTTTTATTATACCTACTTACTGCAAAATGGACTTTATAGAGTATTAGCGTGTATTAGTTGTAATTAAATATTTTCGTATGATTTGATTATATCATATTAATAATAATATTATTATTATAAAAAAAATATTCCTATAATTCTCAGCTCTATACTTTCATATATTTAAATGGCTCGTTGATGGATTAAGTTGATATAGTTAATTTTCATTTTTTAAATATCCATAACGTCACTATTCGTTACTGCCTATACATACAGAAAGTCTTTCGAATTTCGTGTGACAACAATGGTGGGGATTAGGTTGATTCTTATATTATACACGATCCCCACCATTTTTGTCACACAACATTTGGAAGACCTGTATACATATTATTAGATTGATTATTCAGCGAATTGAGCACTGCTTCGTAGTCCGAAGTTCCGTGTATAATTGTTAGGACATTTCGGAAACTATGACATTTAAATTGATTGCTAAACGAATTCAAGGTCTCATCCGGTGTATATTGATAATAAATTAGAATAAATGGTATTATAATAATTATACTACATTAATTGCACAATTTTAGTTGCTCAGTATTAAATCATCAAACTGACGTAGATAGGTACCTAGTATAGATAATAACGGATATTTATGCATATATGAACTGATTTAGATAAAAACAAAAAAAAGGTTGAAGTCAAAATATAATATTATAATACCGTGGAGATTTTATAGGTAAAATTGAGTTATGAGTTTTGATTAGAAAAAATCCTAATCGGTTATGAGTTATCATATAATAAAATTATAGTTCACTGAATTTATCTAAAGCATTTCTCATATTATATTGTTTATTCATTATTTTAATAATTTGCATTTTCTTCTTGTCAAAGTAAATTTATTGTTCCTATTGCATTTATCTATAAAATAATTACTATATCTTATCTATAGGATAAGGTTTATGTACTCCAGTTATTTAAACATCAACATAGCTTTAGATTTATAAAAAATATTGCAATCCATCGAATTTTCAGATGTATTACAGTTGAGTCCCGTCATGAACCCAAATTTACACCTAATTTGGTTCGAAAAATAACCTAATTGAGTCTAAAAAATCACATAATTTCTAAAAAATGTTCCTTCTCATTCAATAGACTTAAGACTATACTTATACAATATATCAAAAAAATTATAATTAGAGTATCAAGTTCTAAAAAAATAATATATTTATTAAATTTATATATAATTTACTGCAGTTTAATTTTTCAATATACATTTTCATTATTATTGTCAAATATCGCTATTAATCGACTAAACCACTGATTTATATTTAAATGAAAATAATTATCTCATCTTATGCTATTTATATTTCATATCACTACAGTAATAAATGACGTGGATAAGATAACAATAGGGTAAAAACATAAATCAATTTTTAATTATTTAAATTAAATAAAAGCAGTAAAAAAATATGTTATCAAGGATACATTTATATAGCTAAATAAACAAAAGAAAAAATTAATTTACAAAAATGCTATGAATTGTCCTGGAATACTAAGAATTAATAATTATACGATTTAAAAATTAAATACAATTTATCAAAATAGTTTAATATATTTTGTTCTTTTTTTCTTTAGTATTTTTTTCTGTAATTCCTTTTTTTCTTGATTTTTTTTAGAGATTTGGATTTTCCTACTGTTATTTTATCTACATCATTAATAAATAATAGTCCTGGAAAAAAGACCAAGGAAAAATATAATAAAATAATAAAAATCTTTATTTTTTTTTTTTTTTAATTTCATTTAACATTTAAACTTTATAATTATTAATCCTTAGTATTCCAAAACAATTTTTTTCGTCTAACATTTCCAAGGTAGTTGATCTTTTTCCCTTATACTTAGGTATCTTA
>JACXSJ010000369.1:0-37485 GCA_014851325.1 Pentalonia nigronervosa
AAGACTACATATTTTATAAGATAAAATATTATTTACGTTTTCAAGCTGAAGACATAATAATGTTTTATCTTCGACTACCCAACTCCTAATTATCCGACTAATTTAATACTACATTTATTAGCAAAACCCTATTGACCTACGTTGTGACGTGGTGTGTCATAAATGTATATTGGAAAAACGAGTGAAAAATATACAGTACAGGATTTAACTCGCCTAATGCTGGGTACATAATTCACTGCAAGGTTCGATATACACGTTGGTATCCACGTTGTGCGGCTGAGCCACTGAGTAGTGAGTAGACTGTTGGTGAACGACCGTTATTTAGAATTTAAATTTATTATTTATATGATTATGGGGAATAATGAATAACAAATAATGAATAACGAATAACCGAATAATGAATAAAATATAGTAAATAAAAATATCCGAATAATGAATAACGAATAATAATAAAAATTAAAATAATGAATAAAAATAAAAATCAATAATAAAATTAAGAATAATTTTTTATTCGATTAATCATTCAAATAACTTTTTATTCGAATAATGCCCAACTCTGCCTACTAGTAATGGTAGGGTGCCCCTAGATAATTTTTACTTGATTTTTAATCAAGCCAGTATGATTATTACTAGAGTTCACATGTTTATTACTTGCATATTTTTTTCGCATAATTAAAATTATACCAAAGTATGATATAAATTTGATTCATGAAGTCTAGATTACAAATATGCAAACTTGTTTTGCATATTTGACATTTTTGAGCATATAAATGCATATATTGATTATTCCTAGATTAAGTAGCACATATTTTATAAATTTTAAGTATAATAAAATTTTTCATATTATCAATTCTAATCATTAATTTCTTTCAATGACTTCCTAATTCTTTTAAAACTGATGACATTGTTAACTTTAAGTATGCACCGATTAACTCTGTAGACGTGGTATGTGAAGCGATCATTTTTAATTTATAAAACGTATTGTTGAATCGATGAGTTTCAAATTTGAAAATATTTTGATCATATAGTGTAATCCTGATCCTTAAAATGCTTAATCTATATACAATTTAACATTAATAGATTGGAAGCTAATCAATAATATTTTCATATTTAATAGCTGTATGTTTTGTAAAGTAATTTTAAATATACTTTTAAAAGAGTATATAATTTTTTTTTTAATTTTATTAATAACTGCATACATTTGTTGACAAAATAGGTATATTTTATGGCATAAAATTGCATATTTTAATGAAACTGGTCATTAACATACAAAAATAGTTATTAGATTACTTATTAGATTAAAAAATTTTAAAATATCAAAAGTTTTGGGTAAATAGGAAAAAATCAAAAATTAATTTTAATAATAAATAGGTGGGTTATTAAGTTAGCTAATATTAATGAGATAGATCCAATTTCGAGCCCAAGTTGTATTTAATGATTTGGATCCTGAAAACTATTTTAAATTTTCTATTAAACTATAAGAGCTAAAAGTTTGGTTGATAGCTCATTAAAAAAGGCTTGTCAGTAAATTCAAAATATGAAATAAAAAATAAATTAATTTTAGTAACCAATGTCCAAAGGTGCATCTACTTTAAATAAATAAAAATATCAGCTAGATTTTTCTTTAGCAATGCAGACCCCTAAAATTGGAGAATTGATTTTGTTGTTTAGGATTTGTTAGAATTAAATCTATCTAATTATAATAAAATGTATATATAATATAGTTAATAGTTCTCCAAAATTTAAAAATCAAGAGAATATGTGCTGCTGACTCCGACTTGGCCCTGCAAGCATTTTTTTACTGTAATGAACAACGTTCAGATATTATAGTAAATTCATATTTTTAGAGAATATTGAAAAAAATAATTTCTTGACAAGAAATGAAACATGAAATTTTACCAATTTTGGGTTTAAAGATCATGTTTTGACTTTTTACACTTGACATGTTGTATGTTTTTTTGAGTTAAAATTTCAATTGAATTTTGTAATTTTGATCATTGAAAGACTAAAAAATTATTTTTTTGTGAATAACCAAATACAGATAGAAAATAATGGTTTTACTCTATCTAATTTGCCTTGGTGTTTGGTTAGCTTACAATAATACAATTATTAAACTTAAGTTTTTAACAGTGAGTTCATATTGATATCTTAAACAACTGGCTAACTGTCAAAAAAGTGCTGTAGTTAAATTTTTATTTGGCAGAATTTTACTTGTTTCAAATATATATAAATATTTTTTATTGCATATAAAAACCATTTTTTTAAAAACTATTTACTTATTATTTTTGAGCATAATTTTCTATTTTAATATATAATGTGTCTCAAGGGGAAGTGACCAGCAACGTCATATGAAAGTATACCCAAAATGATGAAAAAATAACCTTCAAAGAGTGGGTCTAACTTATTTTTTATTTTTAAGTTATGGGCGATTTACCTTTTTTTTGACAAAATTAACCTACCACTCATTTTTTCATGTATCTTCAAAACTTTTCAACATTTTAACATAATTTTTTTTTTATTTTAAAGCTATTTAATTTTTCTATCAACCAACATACACAATTAAGCCAAAAATACGCAAATTATTTTTATTAAATTAAAAAAAGTAAACATTTTTTTATCAACAATTAGGATTTTTAAAAGTAAATCGTGTATAATTCCAAATAATTTAGTATTTCCTATGGGTTTTTTGTTTATTGTATTATTCTACTGAATAATACCTAGAAGTAGTTTCAGTAATACAAATAATTTTACTGCTAAAATACATAATATACATTCAAATAAATATCAATTGGTAACATTATTTTTATATTTAACAATCCAAAAAGAAAAAAATATAATAAATTGAGTACAATAATTAATATTAATAGAAGCTTTATGATTTATTAAATTTAATAGGTAAAATATTAAATGTACTACAAGTACTTTGTAATTATTTAACCTCGAATAATTTGTTTTATTCTATTCATTTTGATTTTGTCACTTAGTATATTGTTCACAATCTGAAATTTAAATAAATTAAAATACATTATTATTGTTAATTGTTATTACTTATTAAAAAAATTAATACTCTTGTTTTAGACAAAATTAGCATAGGCATAAATACAATTTGTATTGTATACGAGTACATATATAGATAACAATGTATAACTATTTACTATTAAATTATATTAAAGAAATGTTTATTATACAAATTACCCGAGAATTATTTGAATACAATATATCATCCGAAGAACTTGTCCAAGACGTAACTGAACTTATAGTTCCCATATTGTCAAATACATTATTGTTATTATAAAAACAACCATTTAAACTGGATTTAGCAACTGTATTCTTCGATTGAGTCTTGTTGAACTTTTGGAGGGAATCCTCAGTAAGATCTATTTGCTGATTACATTTTTCCTCTCTAACAGTAACAGAATTCACGGAATTTTTTGTTTCTAAATAAAAATTATCTTCTATTTCCATTTTTCCAATTATTTCATTTCTTGCAACATTAATAATTATTTAAATTGTGTTATAATTTAGTTCAAAAATAATTTTACAATTGTTAATTGATTCAAAATTTTAAGGAATTATTAGTTAAAAAAAAAAAACTCAAATTATCAGTTTCTCTAAAGGCTACTATATATATGATTTAAGAAAAATCCAGAATTTTACCAATATTTCTTTTAAAAATTATTAATGGATATTTTTTTTATAACTTTAATCATTTTCTCAGTACTCTTTCAAATTAACTATTTATTTTCAAACTTATGACATAATCTATTCATTTAATAATTATTGTGCTTGAAATCAGTTTAAATAAATAGAAATTTGTGTTATGTTTATAGGAATTTTACTGAATACAAATTAAGAGAACTAACAACTTTAGTAACTCAACAAGAAAACAATTTGCATCTAAGTCAATCAAAATTCCAATGTATAACTTTTAAATGATGAGTTAAGTAATTAAAGTAATAGTTAAGCAGGTAACTCACGTGAAATTGCCATTTGATTTCTGGCTTATATTTTTGTTTTTGGTTTGAATAATATTTCTTTCATCAATTGATTGAGGTAAAATATTGCTATTTATACAAGGATCAATACAGTTAATTTGATTTATTATAACCTAAGATAAAAAATAAAATTAAAATTTTAAACATATTTAAATAAATAAAATAAAAATTATGTATTATAGTAAAATTTACTTTAATTTGTCCATAGTGTTCTTCATTTTCACTAATGACATCGTACAACCCACAAGCTTTACTAAGATTATACTTAAGTGCAGATATGTCTATTAAAATAAATCCAAGTCTCATGTCTCGATTTGAATCATGTCCTGCATATTCATTTCGATACTTCTTACACCATAACTCTAATATTAGCCATTTTCTCTAAAATTAATAGTAAAAATTATAGTTAGTACAATAAAAACAAATATAAATATATTTATCTAGGTATAGTGTAATAATTGTTGACAGATTATAATATATATATTTAACTGATTTTGTTTTTTTTTTTAATTTAATATTTGATAAAATAGGTATTAGATGTTTTAACAGGCTTACTATGAATTTAGAAATATCAAATCTATAGGATATAACGCAGAGGTCCCAAACCTTTTTTGACGTACCCTAAAGATTTTTTTTTAAATCTGGAAGCACCCTATAGTTGTTTATTTCATTTTTATATTTGTATTTTATAATGTCGGTTATAATATGAATTGCTTTATACTATTTGAAATAATTTTACGGTACCCTCAATTCAAGTTTGCTACACCATAGTTAGGAACCTCCGATATAATGTATATGAGTATCAATTATAGAATAAAGTAGTTATTTAAATAATGTATCAAAAAATGTTGATAAAAGAGAAGTATACTTAAAATTAAGATAAAATAAGAGTAACCTCAGGTTGTGGGATTCTATGCACATTGGCCACGATAGGTGTGAATAATACCAAATATCACTTTTTTTCTAATAACCACCTAGCTTGTAATTTTTCTTAAATTAACATAGGTAAAACAAATGTTTCGTCTACAACCGATTGTTAAAAACAAAAATTGACAATAAAAAATAATTTAATTAATGGGTGTTGTCTGACACTGAACCGGACTAATTTTGGCATAAGATCACTCTTATTTGAGACCGAGTATAGGATAATATTTAAATTTAAAAATATTAGCGAGCATTTCTCTAAGCTAATTGTTCAAAAAGAACATAATATGACGAGTATGAAAATAAAATGTTTATTGACTATATTTAATGTAATAATAATGAATTTAATATTACAACCATGGTATTTATAGAATAGTAAACATTTTTATAAAACCTCCTATGCACAACATATTGTAAATTAATTTATTAATCACAAAATAAAATGTTTTATACTTCTATTAAATTATTCCTTGGTATAAGAACAGTCCATTCACTGTTCCAAATAGGGTTTGTTTGTTGTACAACAGATGATGTACATAAACTACTTCCATCATAATCTTCCATAATTATATATGTAGTTGGAGCTGAAGGTGTAGTGTCACCATTTAGCTTAACCATCGGTAAGTTATACCCCCCAACAATGGTTACTTTTGCTTTAAAAATATCACAATTGTTTAATTTTCCATCAACAATTTCATCAGTGTCTTGTGTAATATTTGCATTTGTACAATATGGCTGATTTTTAATTATAGCAACTGTGTCTGTGCAAATTATACTTTCATTTCTAATTGAAATACTGTCGTCATCAATAGTTATACATTCTGGTTTCACATTATTTTCTGTTTGAGTTAAGCAATTATGTGACATTTTAACAGGTATTGGATCTGTTTGTGTACTGCTCTCGGCAGTCAATTCAACAATTCGATCATTGTGTTTTAATAATGTATACGTCTTATTAATAACATCTTCAGAATCAGATTCAGTCAAGTCGACAATAATTTTTGAATTTTTTTTTATTGTCTTATGTGATGAAACACACGAGTTTTTAAATTTTGTTTCAGGGGATGGAGGAAATGAGTGATATACTCTTTTATAATGTATTTGTATTTTGACATTATTAAGAGATAATTCAGGTATAGATAAATTATTGTTTATAATTAAATGTTTAGCAATGTGTGAGGTTTTAAACTTATTTGCCATGTCTATTAGATGAGACACCAGAAGTGAGACCTAAAACATACATAAATATTATATTATGATGATAATATAATACCATATAACATTATAATTTTTACCTTTTCCGGAGAATCGTCATTATTTTTATGAAGATTTAATATAATAGCTACTTTTTTATAATTATTATAAAAATAAGTTTCTAAAGGAATTGTTGTAGGTAATGTAATTAAATGTAGAATATTAGTGTTTCCATAAGTTCTGAATGCTCGACAACTAGAGATCACTAAAAATCAAACAAACAATATTTAATTTTTAAGTAACTTTAACATATCTTATAATTAGAGTTATACCTCTTCCAATATTATTAGTGACACATTCTGGAAATTGATACGTTACATAATTGAACGTAGAATCACATTTTTTTTCAATATTAAATGTAAATTCATGAGTGCATCGAAATATATTTTGTACATCACAATAATTTGATTTGTCCAAAGGATTTTCTAATTCATCACTACATACTTGTATTGCAACATTGAAAGTTTTTAATTGAGTTTGCACAGATTTGTTTAATTGACGAACTCCGAAATTGGTTTGAATTTCTTTTTCTTTTGTTGCTTTAGTTGATACTATTTTTGGAAATTCATTCAACATTAGTTTACTTTCAAAATTATCTTCAATGCTTTCTGGATATAGTCTATTGAGCATATATATTTGGTCTTTTGTCTGATATGAAATGGTATCTTTACAATCTTCTATGTTTTTTTTATTTACAGTAGCAACAGGATTAGAAATGTTAATAAGTTTACACTGTTGGTTTTTATGATCTATTACAGTATTATCCATTATATTTTCTTCTTGTTTTTCAAAAAAATTATTTTCATATTTTTGGACTGTGGGTATTCTAGAAAATTCATATGATAAAGACAAGTGTCCAGTAATTTTATTATTATTCCATATAGGAACTTTAATAAATCGAGGAACATTAAAAGTTGCTGAAAATCCAGTCCAATCTAACATTTGTTTTGTTTCACCCAGAACTATAGGGCAACGTTCACTAAGAAGTCGCACATATGCTTTAATGGTGACACCTTTAGCGGTACTGCCTTCCAAACGTGATGACAGTGTGACATTTTTAAATTTTACGACTAAAATGTAAACAAATATAACTTATTATTAATTTTGAGTTATAAGTTATAACTATTATTAAATTAAATTTAAGTTCAAAAACATCAATATTGAGCTACTTTAATATGAGTATGTTAAACCGTCCTATAACTTACCATTATGATCTACATGTTTTGTCATAAATCTCAATAACTTATATGGTTCTTGATCTTTAAGGCATTGTACAAAATACGTGCTATTAGTATCTAAAAAAAAAAAAAATATTTAATTGTAATTAGTTTGTTTAGTTTTTAGAATACTTCAGAAAATTTTAACATTAATAAGAAACACGATAAATAGATTGCAAAATACAAATTTGCAGTTTATATTACAAATATACATATGAACGTGTATTTTAAACTAAACATTATAATTTTATATAATTTATTGTAAATTATTTAAGTATGTCTTAAAATTATAGTATTGTTCTTCAAAAGAAATGAAATTTAAAAATCTTAGTCTAACAATTAGAAATTATAATTAACCATTTAGCTATGTCATGAGCTAATAATAAATTAAACACTCATAAGTGTATATTATACAGTGTGTATTCTCCATTAAGGAAAACCTAAATTCGATACTTAATATACATTTACAAGAATTATTTAAACATTTGATAAAATAACCATTATTAAATTAAAACGAAGATAAATTCAAACTATATAATATTTGACTTTCAAAATTTTAAAACATCTAAAAAATAAAAAAAATAATTATAATTTAATTTAAAATCGCTCATATTCATATACAATGTACATACAGCAAGGATTCAAGGTTTTAATAAATGTACATATTCTAGCATATCAATAAGTCATAATTCAAACTAAGGTAATCTGTCTCAGAAATGAAGTCTTGCCTAAATCGGTAATATGTTTTATATACACTTAAAGATTAAATAAACACTTACAGTTTTGAAGGGATTTAATTGTGCGATAAACATTAATTGATAGGATTGATAAATGTAAATGTACATCGTCTTTTGGCACAGGTACTATAAAATAAAATAATCACTAATAATCAAAATTAGTTAATTTCATTTATAAAAAAATATATTTTGAAGAAGTTTTTTATTTGCAAATTTGAAATAGACAGGTAATTTTTGAGGAAGTATAAATAGATAGCATACAACATTACTGCCAATGTTTTAATAACCATTAATAAGTAGTGATTTTCATCATCATTAACCTTTATGTAACTTTTTAAAGAAGTCTGTTTTAAATTCACTTTTATTGAATTCTTCACAAGATTTTTTCAAATTTGATTGTATTGTTTTCATATTTTTAATGTCATGTTTTTTTACTGCCATCATTTTGGTAGAGCCCTATAAATATTTTTATATAAAAATATATACAATTATAAAATTTCATTAATCAACAGTTCTGTTCTATGAAAGGCAAGAAATTACTAATTTTAATATATATTATAACTTTAGATAAAATGTGAACATTTAAAAAAAAATGAATTTATGGTTTTAAAGTTTTGGTATGTTAAAAAAGTATCAAAATATATAGTTAGTATGTCAGTGTACTTAGATAACTTATATAAGGCTTTAATAGATAACCAATTTTAGTCAACTGATTTGTAGTTTTTATAATTTGTGGCTAATATTCTTGAATTGACTGCTAGGAAAATGGCAATTTAAGAGCTTAAATAGATTAATAATTTAATCTGAAATTTTGAAGTCTTTTTCAATTTTGAATTATTTTTATAATTTTAGTCTTGAATAAATGAATACATTACCCAAATTAATAATGATAATATTAATTTCTAATAACTTTATTTTGGGAAAAACAGTCGATGTATTCTAGAAATATTACTTAAATGTTGAGAGTACCTATAATTATGTTAATATAATTATTTGTTACTTGAATGTGTAATGGTGACTGTTGTGGTGAACAAATACCAATTTTTTCGGCTGCACTAACTAAGCTTTCAGTAGAGTTATTTGGCATTATTCTTAATGTATTAAATGCCTCTTCTTCTTCTTCGGGAGCCATATTTTTACCTAAACATTAGAGAAATCAAAAATTAATTGTTAAAGGAACTAACAAATAATAATTGGTACCTAGATAAAAGTAATAACAAAATCTTACCCATTAAATAATCACTAGTTAATTCTTCTTTGCTTTTATTAGATCTTAATGATGAAGAACTAATGGGTCTTCCTTTTGCATTTTTTATATGTTTAGATAGTTCTGAGTAATAAAATTCTTTGTCATTTGAAGTTTTTAAGAATTCATCTTGAATTCCAAATTGTTTTAACATGTTTATATCATTGTCAAATGATGTGTCATTAAATGTTTGTACATTAAAACATAATTTTAGAGTGCCAACTATTTTCTCATTACTCATCAATGGTAAAGTTTTTATCAGCGTGTAATTTTGATCTATTAGTAAGTTTATCAAAGTTGCATGAGCTAATGTTTTATTTTCATAATTTTTAACTGAACATTTTAATGTGCATGTTGATAGATAGTGTAAAAATGATTTGTAACTAGTTCGAATATCATAAGTAATCTTAGAATATTTAGATGTTCTGAAAAATATTTTAGATAATAAATATACATAATAGGTAGTTAAAAAAACTATATCATGGTTGATTATGTTGGTTTTTAATAAATGTGAGAAAGTAACAAATTTATATAGATTAGTTATGAGCTCAAAAATACTTGTTAAAATAATTATTTAAAAGTTACATTTTAAACATTAAAATATTTATATATAATAATTATTACAGTTAATATCTGATAAATATTATAAATAAATATATATAATACAAATTAATATCAAATATTGAAAATATTTTCAAAAACCATATTACATTATTTATGAATGATCTTGAAAACTTACATTTGCTGTAGTGTATAACACTTGCAAATTAAAGGAGATTAAAAATCAAACTAAGAATTTATCATGGACAGTGTTTTTAGTAACATTTAAATTAAAATACTATTATTGGGTTCATACACTATTATAGCTTACAACAGTTTTTGTTTTTCTTGACATCCAGTCCATTCAAATTGTACATAGGTATTTTTCACACAACTGTTATACCACGATAAATCAGATATAGACAATATTAAAACACCACTGATATTTCCATTAAAAAAAGGAGGTAAATTCGGCATTATAGAAATAGTTTTTTTAAGGCAATCAATCTGTAACAAAGCATTATTATTAAAAAAAAATATATAAATGTATCTTTTGTGTTTAAAATTGTTAGTTATATGATATTAATGAATTGTGGTAATTATTATTAATCAAAAACTAATAGTTCGTATTTGATATTAATTCATCAACATTTTTAAAAAGCATTCAGCTTAAGAATGTGAAACTTAAAATTATATAGTACTCAATAAAAATGTACAGTTTAATTATGATTGAAAAAATTGAAATAGGTAACTATTTTATCAAAAACAAAATTGTGTACGTTTTCTTTATAAATAAAATTAAAACATTTGTTGCTATAATTAGCATGTAAAAGAAATAAGAAATTAAAAACTCACTAGACATGAGCTATTGTGTAATTTAATATTACTTGATATACAAATTACAAGTTACAGTTTATTAGTTATGACTAATTTCATCGCGAAGCGTTTAAACAAAATAAAACTTTCAGTAGATACTTAAGTAGTATCACTAGTATAGTATTATGAATTACTTCATGAACGAAATTAACAAATATAATTTATAGCATGTAAGTCATCACTTTTAACAAATACTTTATATGATTTAAATTTTGCTTTTAAACGAGCGATATGCCGATATTTAAAATTATACAACCATGATAAGAAATGTCCGTTTATCACTAACCATTTGTATATTTTTCATACTCACTGTTTTTCAACTGTAATCATGAATTATAATCTATAGTGCAATGCACTACAGCAGTGTGTATCATAAATATTAAATCTATTTAGTCATGGTGTGAACCATGAACAGTGATTTTCGGGAAAAAAATTATGCACTGTGATTGGCTGAATATAGTGGTTAATAAGCGGTATACTACAATGTTACCTTAGAATAATTTACATACCAGAATGTAGAATATAATTCTACTCGTGGTATATTTTATATCAGTTTCATCTTATCATTTAACCATATCAATGCGAATACCTAAATCACTTCCTTACATTTAAAATCCCCTTAAATTAAAAAATGATTTTTTTCAGAAAAACATAATTCATGTTTACGGTGCAGTGTGAAGTCAATTTTTTATGGAGCAAGTTATGTTTTGATTATTGGTATCAACCAATGTTTCTACATGTACAATAATTCTTGTACTTGTACGTTATTTTTGTATATTTGTAGGATGTAGAAGGAAGAGCATTCCCATACGCATTTTATACGAGAATTTTGACTAAATTACTAAAATATATTTAATGTACAATAATATAATTTTAATTTTCTATTCCGTCGCAGAATATTATTCGAAGAGTATTTATCGATACAAATCAAATTTCAGACAAGTAGTTTATCAGCCATAAATATGTGAAGTTTAGATGAGCGATGTTCTGTGGATTGTGGAGTACAACGGGTACCTCTTTATACCAATGTTCCGCTCACCGGCGAATTAAGGTATACATATATCTTTATGTTATATCTTAATTCGTGCGCTGGCCTAAACTTTAAATACTTGTAGCTAATAAACTACCCGTCTGAAATTCAGTATTTATTTAATACATTTTTTATATAACTTATTTGACATTGTACATTTTTAGATCATTTAAGAATGATATCGATTGATAATGAAATAAATTCGATATTCTTTCTACAATTATTATTAATGTGAAAACAAATTGAATAAGCATTCGTTAGACTATCAAAGAAACACGAATGACACATTTATTTGTTTTTGTATGGTCATAAATATGAGTGATTTTGAGGATGATCGTTTAAATATTGGAGGCCAACATAATTAAAATGTATCTATAATGAGTAATTGTGGTATGATAAAAATTATTATACAATAATTTTACTAAAAATATGAGATTTTTAACTTCAATTGTACGTTATTTCATTTTGTAAAGCATGGTGACCCTGGTATTAACTATCAACGATTTGGCGGTCTGATATAATTCTTCTGCATTTCTGATAAATTTTTTTTAAATTAAGGAAAGTTGTTGGAAATTAAAATTCGAGTTTAATGTTTAATCTTATTCAGTTTCTCATGCTTCATTATCATAAATTCTATAATATATAAAGTAGAATAATAAAAGTAAGAAATAATATATAAATTTAAACATAAATGTAATATGTATATTTTTTGAGGTTAGTTCTTAACGTATATTCATTAGCTTTTTAATATTTTTAATATTAATTTTTGACTCATAACTTCGAGTGTTTATAGTTTTGCTGGATCTTGCTGTCCTTATCTAGTTTTCCCGCTAATCTTAAGTAGTTTCTTTATTATTGTTTAATGTAGAAATAATATAATTATTGTGACAAATAAGTAATAATTATATTTTTAAAAAGAAGTTACTTATAAGTACATTTCATTTGAGTACTAGTTATTTATTTACTGTATTAATGATAAACAATTTAACTTAAACATGTTTACTGATACTTAAATAAGTTCTTATCTTGCTAGTTATAAATAAGTGATTTTAATTATAATTTAGTAAGTGTTCTTAATTTGTGAACTTAATACCGGGTTGCATAATAATTCATAAACATATTTAATGAATCAATAGTGATCTATAATGTCCTTTTATGCAATCGGCATAAGGATATTTCTAATAAGTTGTTAATAAATAATTTATGTACTGGTAGGTATTTGCCAACTTAGATTAAAGATGGATTCTACATTAAATGTTTCAAGATCTGTGGATACCATGTCCATATCAGCTAAAGATAGTTTAGATTTATCTGGCAAGATGTTGGACAGGTTTTTTGCAGCAGATGATTCATTTCCAACACTTCTCGATAAAATGCAGATAACTAAAAGCAGTCAGTACCTTATAAGTTATATAATGTTATCAAATATTTTCAGATTATTATTATTTTTTAAATAAACTTTCTAGGTCAAAGTGTTAGTGGTTGTACAGAATATGATTATCCTAAAGAAGGCCAAGGGATGCCATCAATTACTCCCCTTAAATCCAGACACAAGATACCACTACCTGGTGCATTACTAGAGCAATGGAATGGTATTATCTTTAATTTTATATTTTTGTTTTATTTTTTTAAAGCGTTAACTGTATGTGTTTTATTTTTGGGAATGGGGCAATCATACAATAATTATAGAAAATGGTTTTTAAACCTTCAATTATACTAACTTTTATCTAATATATTTTTGTTAATATAGATGCACAAAACTTTCATCGCAAGTTAGGAATATTTCCTGAGATCAATCGAGTTTGGGTCACAATTGATCAGGAATTCTTTTTATGGGACTATAGTGAAGGGTGATATATTATTAATTATGATAAAAATAATTATTTGATTATATAACTTTATATTTTAGAACGGATTTGTCTTATTTTGATGGAATGAACTCTACTATTTTTGCAGTAGCACTGGTACAACCTAAACCAAATGTTTTTCAAGCTCATATTAAACATTTGTTAGTCTTAGCTACTGGATTAAAAATTGCAATATTAGGCGTAACATTTAAAAAAGTTACTAATGTTGATGGTAATTATATTGTATCATTGTGTATTTTTTTTTAACTGTAATTAATAAACAACATTTAAATTATCTGTAATAATTATATTTAACTATTTTATTTTAAAATTTATTTGTATAATTAGGTAAAACTGTTGAACAATTGGAACTTACTACAGATACTATTTATGAAGTTTCCACCGAAGGTGTGATAACTTCTAAAATTGTTGGAACTAATAATGGGCGCATTTTTCTTGCAAGTGAAGATGGTAACCTGTTTGAAATTGATTATTGGGTAATTATTGTTTTAACAGTAATTTTTTAAATATTATATATTTATTTGCTCTTTCAAAATTTAAAAATATTAATATGCAATATTTTTTGAAAACATAGAAAGATTTAGGATGGTTTTCAATCAGGAATGGAAGTCGTTGCAAGAAAGTTTGTCATTCAGCTGGTACTTTATCATATTTACTACCATCATTTTTAACATATGCAATCACCGAACCCTCTGCTATTATTGAAATAGCTGTTGATAATACACGGCACATACTTTACACTCTGGCTGAAAATAGTTCAATTGAATTATATGATCTCGGATCTGATGGTAAATCTACTAGCCGAATTGTTTCTTTGTCACATTCTAATCTTGAGCATCAAGTTTCAAAACTACTCAGGTAAATATAAAACAAAAAATGGTTTCTTGTTTATTATAAACTCGCAACCAACTTTGCTAAATGTATTACTCATGGCCCACCAACAGGTGATCAGTTTAGATATTTTTTTATATTACATAACAAATTTTCAAATAAAGAGTTAATAATAATATATTATTTACAAACAATAATAGCACAGTTAGTGATAATTATTTCATAATTATATGTAAAAAAATACAAACAAAATAAGACGATTTCTTATAGATGGTCTAATTGTCATTTCTTGACCATTGTCGCACAAAAAAAAAAAATATTTTTTTGTTAAAATTGAATGCTAGTATTAAATAATATAGTCAATGCATAAAAAATCATTTTTAACAATATTTTAAAATAAGTTAATAACATTTGTATGATAATTCTGCACTTGAAACTACACATTTAATTTAGTGATTGACCGATAACAGACTAGCATGATTATATGACATAATATTATTTCAAATATTATTAATATAGTATTTATCCATTTTTTATGCATATCAAGTACGAGACTTAATTACATGTAAAATATCAAAATACAGAGAACTATCTACTACAAAAATTACATTTATAGATTTAGACAGCCAATGTATGGTGGTCGTCTGGTATTGAGACAATACATTTTAACAAAGTGGTAGGAGATTATAAAAATAAGAATCGAAAAATAAATTCATGTTGTTAAATGACTATGAATTCAGTACATTTTTATTTCAGAACTATAGAAATAGCTCAAATGACTATATTGAGTAGTATAAAAATAGTAGAAGAAACTGAATCACCTAACATTCATTTGTTGGTTGTATCCAAGTCTGGATTTAGATTATATTTTTCTACTGGAGTAATCACCTCTAGCAATACTAGACCTTACACATTACAACTAGTACACATACGTTTGCCACCAGGATATAATAGGGTTATTGGAGAATCTAAACCAAGTAGCGTTCAACATGTGTTGTACAACAGAGGTATAATTTTATTTTACAAGTATAAAAATTTAAACTTTGTTGTTGTTTTAGATTACATATTTCTATTGACAACATATTAGGGTTGTTATTCATCTATATTAATTTTAATTTAAAATTAAATATTCATTTAAATTCTAAATATAAATTTATCTAATCTCATGAATTATATTTTGTTTTATTTTATCATCATGTAATTACAAGTATTATTTAACTCTTACAAACTTTATGTTTCAATTAATAAATTATTCACCTGTACTCTGAACAGTGAAGCATTAATATGAATCACCAAAAAAGCGTAACATTGTGTGGTTAATACTGCAACTGTTAGTAACAGTTCTCAGCACAGTCAGTACTTCCTCCTAAGTGATCGCTATCACATATGCTATTACATGCTTTGCCAGTAAAATACATCATAAAATCATAATGGAAACAAATAAATAGTATAGAATAAAATTCTGTTATAATTAATTTATTTTTTTAAATCAATAATTACTTATAATTGTTAAAATAGTTTTTATATTTGTGTTTTATTCTTAAATGTGAAGCGTATTCTTAGCGTGCCTAAAGAATTGACCACTATTATTCTACTAAGTATTTTATTTACAGGCACTATTATAATGGCATGCAACACTGATATAACTAATTATAGGCCAATGTTGTGGTGTATATCCCCTGATGAATATGCATTTAGTTCTAACTTTAGTGAAAGATATTTTATTACTGATTTGGATATGTGCCCATTATCACTAGACAATATAGGACCGAATTTGTTGATATACAATGACCCGAGTTCACCACAACCACCTTTAATTGTTCGTCAACAGTTTGAAAATCGCCAGGAATATATAACTTTAGCTCCACAAGTAAGCGTTTTTAAAAAATTGTTTTAATTTTATATTATTTTTTTATATATATATATATTTATAATAGGGTTTGGAAATTTTTGAAATGCTTCGACCTTATGACACTCTTTGTGAATTATTGTCCAACAGTCAAGGTTTAGAAACAGATGCTATCAAAACATATTTTAAGCATTTCACAAACATTCAAGCATGTGTGTCATGTCTCACAATTATTTGTGACCAGTCATTAAAAAATATAAAGGTTTGTGATTTCATTTTTTTTTTTTTATGAAAAGTTTGAATAATTAGTTAACTTTATATACATGTTATTTTGTAATCAGATCAAAGAGTATGCAACTCATGCATTTTTTGCTCATGGCGGTGAGCCTAAATTAGTTACTGAAAATCTTCACGAATTAACAAGAATTCCTCAGAATAATAGTAAGAAATATGTATTAACTGTTTATACTTGAATTAGCTTATTACGAATGTACTTAATTTAGTTTATCTATTTATTTTAATTTCAAATCTTAATAATATGACACAAATTTGAAATAATTGTTTCAAAACTACCAATATAAGTGATTGTATCTTTTAATGCTCTCAATATTTTTTAGTGATTTTGGTCTTTTTTGTTTTATTAATTTTATCAATGTAAAATGTAAATAATTATTAGAAGCCGAGTTTGAGGATATACATTTTTTAAAATATATTCTTTATGAACATATATTGAGTATGTTTTCCCAAACATTGAAATACAGCCAATTATATGTAGTATAATATTTTTAGGTTTTAGACAAAGTAATTTTTCAACATCGTCGTCTGTATCAAGTTTTATAAATAATCAGACAGAGATCACAAACTTACCATTTGAGTCCATTAGTGTTCAGTACTCTTCAAAACACAATGGATTATATTTGTTTGTGAGTCGTTTATTGAGACCACTTTGGAACATTAAAGCTGTTAATATGGAGACCACTGATGGAAAAAATTATGTAATATATAAATAACCAATTTGAATAAATAAAAATTAAATGCATAACAGTTAAATTTTTATTTGTAGATTGTCAACACAGTGTCTCCAGATGATTGTTCATTTGTTGCAAACCATTTGCAAACTTTGCACTCTTTCATGAACAATTATTCGAAAATGTTGGCAAACTATACCAAAACACCATTGAATGTGTCTAGGCATTTAGCTACACATGATGCACATCAATCTGAATCAAAATCTATAGAATGTTTGAAACAGTTAGTTGTTCGTAGTGCTGAAGTGTTTAATTTGTGGAAATTACTCAGTGAACATCAATTTTATATTATAGCAAATAAATTAACTGATGTAAGTAAAAATTAAAAAAAGTTTACTCGTTTTAAAAAAAATATATTATTTCTTGCATATTTTTGTTGTTAAAATTTTGTATCTAAACTATAAATAACCCAATTTAGGGTTATAGTTAAAATATCTTCATTTTGTTTTCAGCAAGAACAACGTATATTGGAAAATGTAACTTTCAAAGAATTAATCCTTGTACATCAAGAAATATGTCAAACTTTGGTACAAAAACTATTAGACACGTGAGTATAGACAAGTTAGTATTAAGACATTTTGTTCTTCGGAGTAGGTATTTTCTCAATTATTGGCTATTATAATACAATATTTTATTCTGTAGCTTATAATTAGTATAAAATATATATCTTAGTTAAATAGGTAATACTGTAAAATGTTAAATACTTTTAAAAAATTGCCCCTCTACCAACTTTTAATCCTATTTTAAGTATAGTAGATATTTTTGATTTTTTTATTTTCAGTTATTTAAGTGAAAGTTCGTCTGTAGAATCAATCAGTATAAAATTACGACAAGTCTGTCCATCCATATACCATTCTGAAGATGCTGCTTGTGCAAAAGTATTTAATATTTAAATTTGTAATGTCTTTATTTTAATTTTAATACAGTACTGGCTAAGCCCAATAAGCTAATTAAAGCATATTAAAACATTTTTAATATTAGAGTGAATTGGTTTATCATCATATTTAAAAATTAGAATAATTACCAAATTTTAAAATTGTCATAACTTTCTTTAAAATTAAAATATTAAAAATAACTTATGTAGATAGTTCTAGATAATATTCTTAACTTTAAATCTGATGATTTGTGAATTTACTCTAATATTAAAAATTACTGAGTAAATTAGACCATGGCTCTTATTCACTTTTGAGTATGATGTCCTCTTAAGATGTCAGCACACTGTTTCTTTTTTCCAGTCCACATGCAACAAAAACAAAATCCATTTAGCAAAATAATTTTGTTTTCTGTTTTAAGTAATCCTAATGTAAAATCATAAACTTATAGTGAATATTGTTTTTGAAGTTGCACTATAATAATTTGTCTAATATTATCTCAAAACTATTAAAATGTACACATTTTTATTTTTAAAGTCAAATAATAATAAAATATCAAACCTCAAATTTATTTCCCTCTATAATTATTGTAATAAATATGATAATACTTTTAAGATTACTCATAAATCTTAAAAATATGATTTTTGTCAATGCGTTTTATCTATGTAGTATTTGGGTCTGAGAGTGAAAACATAATAAGATACAAAACCTTTAAGAGGACGTTACACTTGCATGTGTTGTCTACGTTTTAGAAATGTAAAATATGGCAAAAACTGTTATGTGAGGGAAAGAACAGTAAAAGCTACAATCATAACTAAAAAATAAAATTTTCACCGCATAAAAAGGACAACTTTGGCTGTGCATTATCGTTGTTATTTTTTCGATATCTAAACTACAAAAAAAGTTATTCAAGTTTAAAAAACATAAAAATAATTGATTTTGAAACAATAAGAATTTTTTTTGTAGTTCTAATATCAAAAAAATAATGATATTGCACAGCCAATGTTCTCCTTTTTATGGGGTGAAAATTTTGTTTCTTAGTTATGATTAAATCCTGAGTGGTTCTATTCCGTGCAAAGTAGTTTTTGCTATGTTGTACATTTGTAAGACAGAGACAACATATATGGGTGTGACGTCTTTTTAAGTACTTTTTAATTGTAACTATTAAAAACAATAAATTATTTTCCCCATTTAATTCTTTTAGGCTTCAGAAATGATTAAACTGGCACAGTCTACAATTAATGAGGATGAGCGTAAGCGAATTCTATACCAATCTCTTTTGGTAATTATTAATTAAACAAACTATTTTAATTTTTATGAATTTTATTTATATTTTTCTTCCATTTGATTAAATTAGGTGTTGAAAGAAGTGGCACCAAAGTTTAATTTAACTTCTGTTTGTTTACAATACACAAATTGTGCATATATGGAAGGTGTATATCAGATATGTAGAGAATGTGCTAAAAAAATTGATCCAAAGAACTTGGGTGGTCATTATTTTGTCAATAATATGGTATTGGATAGAGATGGACCAGGTTATGGTGCCTACATGCTCAGGTAATGTAACCTTAATTATACTTTTATTTAAATTATCTCTACTAATACTATTATAACAGTAATAATTAAAAGCCATTACTTTTGTAAGAACGTTGATTTTAATTTTTTTATGAATTCAGATTAGATATTTACAAAGAAATAAGTGCAAGTTTAGATTATTTATACTCAATCATGGTAAAAAATCCATCTGTATTTATACCTACTCGACCAAATTTAATACCTGGAATTCTAGAAAATTATGCTCTAACTTCTGAACAATCTTCTAATTTGGTATTAATTTTACTTGTTTTGTTATTTATATATCATGTTAAATATATGTATGTATAAATATTTAATATTGATGTAATTGTTGTTAATAGGTTTCTGAATTGATAAAATTGTGTATTTCCTGTGATGATGAAATCATGCATACCGTAGTGTATAAATGGATGATAGATAAAAAATTAATAAAAGAAACAATTGAAATGGGACATCATAGTTTGGAAAAGTTTTTATTGGCTCAGTCCAGATCTGATATTAACAATAACTATATTAAAGATGTACTGTGTAGATATTACGAGTATAATGGAAATTATTATGAGGCAGCTGAAGTTCTAGCATCATTGGCTAAAAGACCAGAGTATTTATAATTGTTTTTATTGCAAGAACTTAAAACATATATAATATTTTAAATTTATCATAATTTTTTGTATGTCAGAAGTGGCTTAACTTTAAGTGATCGTCTTATGTATTTGGGCCGAGCAATGGCATGCTTGCGTAGCAAAAAGTTAAGTATACCAGCTTTGAATGTTACCAGTCTCAGAGACGTTGAAGACTTGTTACAAGTAGCAGAAATACAGAAAATGGTTGGTTTCTACTTTCTATGACCTAAATATTTATTTATTTATTGTCTTTGTTAATTTTTGCATACTTAAATTGTTTCAACTAGATATTAGATTTATTGTCGTCTAGTCAAATTGATGGAAAAGCTGATATTATTGATAAGCTCAATAGCTGTTTGTTTATATTAGGTGAAGTATGTATTGAACAATTATGATGAGAATATTTCTATAAAATAATATTTGTGTGTTAGCTTTATAGTGACTTTGCTGAACCGTATAATCTATGGGAAGCTCAGTTGGCAATATTACAGCTGTCCAATCATGATGATCGTGAACTAGTGAACCAGATTTGGGAAAATATTTTATTAAAAGGTAAATACTAAAACAAAATTAAAGTTTTGACTGTTATTTTTAGTTAACTTGTATTAAAATTTTAGTTTTATGATTTTAATGTTAAAAACTTAGACCAATAGACTATGTGTATGAATAACTAATAAGTGCAATAAGTATTTTGATTTGATAACAAAAATTTATCAAACTAAAAAAAAAACACATTTCTACCTTATAAAATTTATTAAAATTATGGATCTGAATATTGTTGGAGGTGTAATAAATATTAATACACTGTAATATAGAAAAAATTTTGGTATTTAGTATTTATTAATATTTTTAGATTTTATAATAGACCTTTCTAATAAAACAGTGAAGTATACAACACTCCAGTGATGTGATTGTGCACAATATGGCTTAAACTATTATTTAAAATCTAAATACACATATGGGTGCATCATATTCAATACATAAAATATTAATGACAATAATTGATAAATAAGAGTTATATATTCATAGTTTGTTTCATGCATAGTTTTAACTTTTAGTTAGACATTTTATGGCTATTATTTTGTCTTGAAAACTTATTTTATGTTGATCATACAAATTATTATATCATAATTTTGTTTATTAGTTGTGGAAGATTGTGGAGATATTGATGAACATAACAAAATGACCATTGCTCTAGAAAAAATAAAGTCATTGGCTAGTTCTCATCCAATCAATTCATCTACATTTGACTTGGGTATGTGAAACAAGTGTTGGTTTCTCATATAAAAAATTTACAAATAATACATTATTATATTTTTGTTTTTAGAGTATGTAACAACTATGTTGGAATATTTGAACTGTAACTTGGGTGGAGATTTGGAATCTGTATATACAACCATGTTAACTATTGGCGCTCCTATTGAATCTTTAGTGTCAATATATAAAAAGTAATATATTTTAACTGTTTTTAGTTATATCAATTAGGTATAATCATTTAAAATTATTATATTAATATATTTGTCCTGTAGGATTTATTCTACTAATGATCCACGGTGGCAAAAGACAAGTGAACTGCATGTATTAGAAGTTATCATGAGTTTGGCTCGGTATTATTTACAAAATGTTGATCTATGGCCATCCGGGATGCAAAGGTAATAGCTGTTATTAAATTTTTCTTTATTAAAGATAATAGTTTTGCTTTATTTGGTTATAAATTGAAATTTTTCAGGAGATCTATTGCTGTGAATTTATTAGATTTGTTGGTAATTTGTCAAAACATGCTGTATAGCCGTTTTGCTCACAGTCCACTGATTGAAGGTGTCATCGCAATCAAAAATGAGCTTGATAACATCATTAAAAACTGACATAAACAAACCTGATTTTTATATATTATGTGTCAATTATTAATATATCATAACTACTATATTTATTTCCAAAGTTTAATCTCATTTTTTTTTTTTATGAATTTTAAACATTTCTTGGAGTTCATAACTATTATATTAATGAAATATTTAGTATGCTGCTCAGAATCTAAAATATATTATCTTTTGAATTGAAATTATCTGCATTATTTAATGTATGTAAATGAATATTAAGTACTGAATCATTAGATACAGTAGTTGTTAATGGGGGATTAAATGTAAGAAATGCTTGTATTGCTAGTAACAATTTGCTTACAATTATTTATTTTATTTTTAATAAATTAACATTTGACAGAAATTATTTGTAATAAATAATATTTAGTACGGTATTTTTTTTTTTAAAGTAACAATTTTGATATAAGTTATAACAGAAATAAAACAGATGCATGATGGGGGAAAAAACTGACGCTAAGTTATAGTGACTTATAAGAGGCATGATTTGATAGTTATGACCATAGGACGTGGAATGAGATGGAACAACAAAGGATGCTTGATTTCTGGAGAAATATGAAAGAATAAGGTAGTTGATGCTAGCAAGGAAATTAGGTGCATATTTCAAGAAAGTGAGAAAAGAAATTTGATGTAAGCTTTGTGACAATGTGAGAAAAGTGAGAGAATATTCAACACGTTGCACATGGGGGTGTAATCATAACTCAATATTGAGATCATAGTCTGAGTATGAAAAGAATCAATTTTATACCCATTCAAGCATTAATTGATACTTAGTAAGGTATAGGATATCAAACTATCACACCATGTTCTAGTATTGAGCAAACTAATGCAAATTATAGAGTACAGAGGCCTACTGGGGAACTGAATGTCTTTGTGTTATGCGTGATATATACCAAGGGTTTTAAGAACTTAAGATCCTTACCAACTGTAATATATTATTTTTTTTTTAGCTGTATATTTTAAAATTTAAGTTGGAGGTAAAATGAATGCTCTGTACTTAAATTATGATAAATTAGTCATCAAAAGGCTGAAGTGATAAAAATTACTTTTATAAACACAATTGAAAGGTATACCTATAGAATGTCATAAAATGTATTTAAAATATATATAACTATGGATGTTACTTTGATACTATGAAAGAGTTGGTAATACAAATATGAAACTAGTTCATTATTATGTTATGCTATAAAAACGCTTCGATTTTTCAATTTTGACTTTGTTAATTGGTGTCTGATTAGGCGATAGCAAATTAGATCTAGTTGGTACTTTTAGTAGGTCAACATTTAAAATTCCCCCTTATTTTTCTAAAATGTGAGAAAAAACCAAAATTTAAACGCAAAACCAATTTTGACAAAATCGATTTTTTTTTTTTGTTGTACTCAAAAACAAATATCCGTAGATAGGTACTTGAAATTTTTACCAAATGTCTTATCATTTTCTTTAGATGGATTAATTTAAAAAATATTTTGACTTTTCTTGAGCTATTAAGAGATATTTTAGATTTTAAGTGGAGCGATGAATGTATCGATTTTACAATAATGTGTATGTTTTTTTTTTATTTTTGTGTCTGCCATTGCGTTTTGAGGCCATAAATAATTTTCTTTATCAGAATTTCTCCCGGTAGGAAATTAAATCTAGTTGGTACTTTGGTGAGTCAAAAGTAAAAAACTCCCAATTATTTTCAAACGCATCGGGAAAAATAACAATAAAATAACGGAAAAACGAGAAATCTTACACGAAGCCAATTTTGACAAAACCTATTTTGATTTTTAATGTTACACAAAAAATAACGGTAGATACATGCAATTTTCACCAATGTTTTTATAAGCATTTTCTATACACAATATAATTGTCAAAATATTTTGACTTTTTTTTTTTATTTGTAAATATAAGACATTTAAAAATTAAGACATACATTTTTTGCTTAGTTGAAAAACTTGAATATTTAATACAAAGTTTCTCATAACTTGTTAGTGAAAATTAAAAAATAAAATGTTGAGCTAAGTCTACAATAGTTTTTAACAAGAGTCTAAAGTTAAAATATCTACAAAATCACAAAAATTTGCAGGTTTTTTTTTGATTTAGAACTTTATAAAAAAATGTTCTGTTTAAATCTAAGGTGTGAAATTTTAATACAAGATTCTCCATAAAATTAATCTATTTTTCGCAAAAAAAATGTTTACCGGATGGTCGGAACTAATTTTTCATGAGCGTTTGAAATTAGACATTAGATATTCACTAGTAAACTATCTATTTTTTCAGGGAACGATTTTCTTATTTTGTTGTAATTCAAAAATGAGTAACTGTAGACATTTAAAATTTTCACTGAATATTGAGATTATCAATTTCTACAAGTCACAAATTTTTTAAAAATATGGTGAAACTTTTTGAGTTAATTGTAGGTATAAGGAATTTTTCCAATTATTAAAATTTGTTTTCTATAAATGTTGATAAAAAAATTTTGGTTGGGTCAAAAAGCTTGAAAATACAAGGTTCCTCATAAGTCGTTTATACTGTAACCAAAATATCTATAATAAAATATATAAACACAGTTTTTTATAGATAATTTAAGTTCAAATGTGTACGAAATTAGATAGATATTTAAACGAAAGAAATATCAATTTTAGTTATAATTAACTAATAAGTTGTTTAATTTTAGTTGTAATTTAAAATAATTATTGATGGGTACTTGAAAGTTGAAACCTTTAATCATATATACATATATTCTTATACGATTTGGTTTCCCTAAAAAATGAATTAAACCTGTAACTGTTATCAAGTTATCGTGTTGTCACGATTGAAGATAGACCAACCAATCAGAAAAATGTATTTCCTAGAACACAAAGTTTGGTGTCATTGTCTTTACCATAATGATTATGTACACGTAGGGTCGGATGCAGTTGTCCGAAAATTGATAAGGATCCGGGCCGAAAGACGGCGGCATTCAATTTGTTGCCAACATTAAATTTTCAAAAATTATACTATAAAATTATTTTTTTTATTTGTGTAGTGACACTGTTCAATTAAATAATTATTATTATATTATATATAATTGATACTTATTATATTTTTTTAAATCTATCACTGACTATTTCTTCTACAATCATAAAAAAAGAAATTAATTATTAAAATCTATTTTTGTTATATATGACAACAATATGTATGACAAACTTTTATAGTTAAAAACTTAATAGTCAATAGATCCAAATACTGAAATCATAAACTACAAAATACGCGGGAATTATTTAACTTTTATCAATAGTAATATAATAATAATAATTTATATTACAACATTTCAATTACAATTGTTGGTAGTACTTTTTCGATTTTCGATTTTCGGGTCCTTATCATTTTTCGGACAACTGCCAGTCACCGTGTGATGATATTGCGATATCACAGAATAACGATCGCTGTCCGCTGATAGTAATATGAATTATGAATATGATCATAGATAAATAGACGATAGACCATAAGTTATTTATGATTTATATGTCCATGAATATAATGTAGTCATATACGATTTTACTATTAATGTTAATACATAATAATTTAATATTATAATAATAAAATGAAAAATTACATTCTTTTCTAATTACACATTATGACATGAACAACTAACGTCTTTTGTCTTTATACTCAACATTTTTTTTTTTTTTGAAAATACCTTATTAAAATATTCTAATAACTAATTTAAGTTATTAGCTTAGAAGTATGTACTTTTATACCATTTTTGATCAACATTATATTTTGTTTGTTGTTTTAGAAATTAAATTATTTATCAGTTTAAATTAAAATTTTCATTATGCGCCATTTAAAGTTGAAACATATTATTTTTAATTATAAAAAATTATTATATTTTATTGAATTAAATTTATTTCTATTGTACCTAGTTTTGAAGTATTGTATTATTTTTAATAGGTTGTCAACCTTTTCAACAATGGATTTTTTATATCCGTGCAGTCTGTGTTCACAGACTTTTACATTAAGAAAACATATTTTAGAACATATGAAAACTGTTCATGAATCTAATTTTTCTTTAATATGTAATGATGATTCCAAAAGTTTATTAAACTGTTTGAAATGTCACAAACAGTTTAAAAGTAAAAGTTTGCTTAATAAACATGTATATTTAAATCACAATATTTCAATACCAAATTTGAGGAAATACACTTTGAGGCCATTGGAGAAAAGAGTTTCTCAAAAACTCAATGCTTATTTATCGTTGAAAGTAAGCAAATGTGTATACTTAAGCTATATCATTGGTGTACTTGTGAAAGTGGCAATAGGGGATCTTGCCTATCCCTCCTCGAGATGTTTTTTAGTATAATTCATATTTAATTTTGCTTTGCTTTTGAATTTTTAATTGTTTTAAAGTGAGGTATTTAATAATTTGCCCTTCCACCGAAAATTTTTACAGGTATGCCACTGAACTATATTATCTTTTCAAAAAATATTAATAAGTATCTACTTATTAATATTTTTTGAACATAGATTTAACTTTTAAACAATTAAGATAAATATTGATGCTTTTTGATTTGAAAGTTGTTCACAAAAATAGTTGTATATTTACTTTAGGATTGCTTGCCAGATAATTATTCTTATAAAGTATTGTCATTCAAAGATACATTATTTGGACAGTTCAAAGCAAAATTTCAGATTATTAACATCGACAAAGAATTATTTTTGGATTGGTTAAATAGTTTATGTCATAAAACTAAAGTTAATTATATAACTGAAAATGTATCTTCTATTTCTTTAAAAAATATCCATCGAGTAAGTAAAGTTAACTAATACATTAATTTTAAATTATGAATATGTAAATAGTAATATTTATAACATTTCTATAATCTTAGAAGGTGTATAAATGCAAAAACATTGACTATTGGAATATTAAGTCTAACAGTATTCTGCAGAACCAGACTCGTTGTAAAGCGAGTTTAACAGTTATGATTAAACCTTTAAATAAAGAATTGTAAGTAAAATGTGATTGAAGTGGAATGTATAAGCTGTACAAGTTGTAAATAATATGTTAAACCATTTGTTTACAGAGATCAACAATCAAAAGCTGTCATATTAATGAAACATTGTCATTGTCATCCTATGAATTATTTCACTCCAATAAAATTATCTCATGTTATGTTTGATGTTTATAATCAACTTATACTTTTATTAAAAAATGGTCAATCAGCTGCTGGTGCACTGCACGCATATACAATTAAAACTATAAAAAAAGAAGGTAAAAATCATTATTTGAAATTAATGGATTTAGGAATCAAACCAGATGTAGAATTTATCTATGAGTTGTACTACAGGCACATAAGAAAATTTAGATTTTCATCACCATTTGTTAAACGTGTAGACTCATTACTGAAATCTGTGAAATATTATAATGCCAGTATAGGACCGAAGAGTGCTATTATTGAATTAATAAAAAACAATATTGTGGTAGCTATTCGAACTCCATTAATGGAAACAGTTAATACTGATACAGTATTTGTGTGCTCAAATAGTTTTGATATTTGTAAGACATGGTTCATGTTTAGTAAAAATGATAGAAAAATAATGATTCCTGTAGGAGTAATTATTTCTACTGACAATAAAGACTGTTTATTAAAAGCGGGCTTATGTTTATGGAAAAAATTAGGAGGTACAATCAAAACTGTTATAGTAGATTTTGCGTTTATACATATATTCCAAACAGTTTTTCCTAAAGCTACTGTATGTGTTTCTAAATTTCATTTTTTGCTAAGTGTGTGGAAATGGCTTATTAGTATTACAAAAAAAAATAATTTGATCAAAGAGTTAAATTGCTTTGTTGAATTAAAAAAAGTAGTATGTTCTGAAAATTTTAATGCCGACTATTTATTAGATATAAACTTTGCTATTTTCATTGAAAAATATCCAAATTTCAAACAATTTATGCAAAATATTGATCAAAGCATTTTTTTATTTTGTTCACCAATATCCACTCATCCATGCTCTACAATTTCTGAACGGAAACTTATTTATAATCATACCAAATCACTTTCAATCTTACAAACATTTCATTTTGTTATTGATGAAATTGACTTATTCTACAACAATTTGTCTACAGATAATCTAATTAATAATCAACAAATAATTGTAAATAACTTCAAAGAAATTAACAAAGATAAGTACCATTTTACTTACTGTAGTATGAATGACAATCATTCTACATATTTAGTAGAAAGTGATAATGGCGGTAAATTTTTAGTTGATATGGATACTGGACTTTGTTCTTGCAATATAGATAATTTATGTTCTCTGTGCATTCATCAAGTATTTTTAAGTGAAAAAACCATTAACTGTTCAGCAGATAGTGATGCTTGTGTATTAAATATATCTAATTATGATAAAGAAAAACTAAATACTGAAAAAAAAGAATTTGAAAATGTTTTATCTGAATTTCAATCAGTTCATAATAAGATAAAAGAACAATTTGTGATTGATCCAGAATATTTTAAAGTTGGAATTCAAAGATTTATTTCAACTTGGAAAAACAATCTAACATCAGATGAATCTTTATTTTTAGCCTGTTATTCTTTAAACAATGTTCACCAATCAAACTTAAACAAAGATTCATAAAATATATATTTTTAGGGCTTATATTTTGGAATTATAGTTTGTTAATATATATTTTTTTTAGTAATAATACACACGGAATAAGAGTATTTTTTAATCTTTATTTGAATAGAGTGAAACAATATAAAATAATAATTTTGTTTCTGGTTAAAATAAAATAAAATAATTTAAATATCTACATTTTTAAGTTCTGTTTTTTCAATAAAATATTTCTATATAAATATCTCATGAATATAGTTAATAATATAACTTTAATCTGCCATATTTTATTGTTTAATAGTACAATTGTAAAACTAACTAGCTCCCATATGTGCCTGATAATTATAGATACTATTAATGTAAGTTGTAGAAAATGTATTTTGTTAAAATGATTATAATGTTTGATTGTTAAGATTGTTATACATATTTTTTAATTGTAATTTTTTTTTTTACAATTTGTTTTGTTTAAAAAAAGTTATCTATCACTTGTAGTATTTAGTTTGATGGAAGAACTGAAAAACTTTTTTTAACTTTAAATAAATTACTGGATTTGTTTTATTTTTGTTTTACATTAAATATGCAATATCTTTCATATGACCTATCAGCTATGATACATTTTTATAAAATTATAACAGACGGACAATTTACTGATTTTTATGATATCTAAAATTATAAGATTTAAATAATTTTAAACTGCTTATAATTGTATGTTTTAAATACATCACTTGGTACATGTTATACCAAACTATACTCTTTTTTGCTTAATTAAAATTTGGGTCTTCTGCGTCTCAATGGCAAAGTTTCACTTGGGAATGTACAATCTGTGTTTTATCTTGTTAAACAGAGTATATTAATGTAGATACCTAGCATATTACAATCTATAAAGTAATTTTTCAAATTGTCTGATAAATATTAATTTTAATTCATAGTCTATGTTCCTTATTAATTTTGGGATATTATTTACCACATCACTCAAAATTATATTATACATAATTTATAAATACAACTTACAAGTATATTTAAATACATTTGGAGTGCCAATGATGACTAGATGAGTGCTAACCTTTGATTGTTTACGGTACTATAGATTTATTTGGCTATTAATTGTTATTAATTTAGTGAATACAATTTATACTATCTAATCAATGAAAACACAAGGTTCTGAGGCTTAATGATTCTGGGATGAATAAATTAACTACTGTTTAATTGTCAGGGAACAGTTCAGATTTTATTCGGATGATTTAGATTTCACATAAGACAGGTATAATATTTTGCATAAATATAATTTAAATACTTCTCTATAGCTATTAATATTAATAATTGTTTATTATAATTTATAAGTATATATTATATTTTTTTTAACATAAAATTATTATTATTATATATAATGTAGGTATATGTTATATATGTATGTCTGTTAATATAATAAATTTAATTTTAAAAATTGAAAACTATTATAATATGATCTCTAATAAGTAATAATAGGTAATTTGATTATAATTCTATATGACTAAATATTATACGAATGTTAAAATGTCTGCATGGTTATTAAATAAAATTAGAAATTTAACTTAAGAGTTGATGACTTGAAGAGAAAATTAACAAATTCATACTTAACATAAAAATAAATAATAAAACATTTAAAATTATATGATAAAAAAATACATAATTAATAACCAACTTGTTTTATAGTTATTTTTGTATTGGTAACAATTGACCGGTAAAATATATAATATTATAACATAAATCAACACTTGAATAGGAAAACAAAAGGCGTTAAGTTTATATGGTATTTTTATATAGTATTATGTTGGAATTTCAAGCATCCGAATAAATGTTTTATTATGTATTAAGAGGTCTAGAAGATAGTTGATGAGATCAAAAAAACATTTTTTGAGCCTATAGTTTAGGAAACACTAGCAAAGGACAAAGGATAGAGCTTAAATCGTGTATGTGTAATAGGATAAAAGAAATTCAATGTTGGGCTGGTGGTGGTGGCGGAGGTAAAGGTTGAGGTGTCTGTTGCTGGGGCAAAGCTTTCAATATAGCTTGCACTTCTTCGGCCACTGCGGCTAAAACCATTTGGAATTGCGCCTTAGTCGCCACCGCACCCGAACGCTGATCCCGGATGTGCTCCAAGGTAGCAGCTATATCGATCTCCTTAGCTCCTTTTGCCATACGATTAAGCACCATATCCAATAGGCAATATGAACCAGTACGACTAACACCATCGCTGCATATTATGATAAAATAGGTTAGGTATAAATATATAATATTGTTGCGTTTACGTTCAGTCGTTCATATTACGTAAATAAGTGGGACTTACCTGCAATGCACAACAATAGGACAAGATCTGCCACGGAACGACTTGTTTACTTTCCTGAAAAAAATGTCGTTATAAATTCTATGCATCATTGTTCTATGGGTACATAAATTGTCTGTTTTTTCATTCAGTATAATATTATCCATTGGTTTATTAAATGTATTCGTTGAATAAAAATACTTTTTCGAATACATTTTTTTTAAGAAAAATATAAATTATTAACAAAATTTGATCCTAATTTTTATGGGGTGCTCAGCATCTCAAACAAATTCCAATGGATGCTCGAGCTACCTACTTGCCATCGAACTACCCTTGTACATTACCTGCGGAATTCCAGAAGAGCCTTGGTGGTGTTCGGTACGCCTCCATCCGGCCATGTCAAGAAGTGGAATTGAGTAACGGTCCTGGTCTCTCCGGTTTTCAAGTTCTTCAAATAAAAGCTCCTTACCAAGTAATCGTCGCACCATATGTGTTCGCTCACCAAATGCACCTGAAAAAAGTGGACACCAATATTAGGTAACTACATACTTCCTGTGTTTTTTTTTTTATAAAATATATACATCGATTCAATTTTAAACTGATCATACAACAGGCAAATATGTGAATTTGTTAAATGTAATTAAATACATCTATATAATATATATATCTACAACATCAAAAAGCTTACCTCGTATATGTGATAGAGTTCAGATCCTTCTTCCGGCCAGTAACGGTGACACAACGCCACGTCGTTTTCCACTAGTCTGGTCAACATAACGATCACTACGCACCCTTGTTCCCACACCATTTGCCAAAAGTCCGCCGATGTCTCGGCCAACGGTCCTTGTGTTGCGATATACGCTGGATTACGCGGATCGTGGTCGGTCTGCTCAAAACGCACATGGTTAACAAAAAAAATATTAATCGCATGAAAATCCATCAAGTGCCGTTGTAATTGTACAAGTGCAATGTACACCTTGTGGAAGGGGAGTTTGTTCATCAACCCCTTGGAATTTAAAACACATACAATATGCATGTATAATGCATATTTTATTATAACTCTCCCTCCCTCCCCATCGAAAATGTCCGTGTACACTACTGTGTATGTAGTAATACACCATACAACATAATGTTGAAAATTAGTATAAATATGATATAAACACGGGATACAACATTGACCACATGGACTGTGTGTTGGCCTGTCATATAGGTTACTAGTAACCAACATGGTTAGAAAGAGAGCCAATACCTGTACGGCTGTGCATATGATAGGATTTGTATGCTACCTTTTTTTCTAAAAACGTTGTCTTTTGTTAAAATATTATACTCACCCTCAATATTAATGAACATGGCGGGATTTAGGGGAAGGACCAGGTGACAATGGGTCTCCACTTAATGGAATTTTTTTCATATCCATTAGAATATAATATTAATACAATAATACAAGATACAACATAATATTATAAAATAAATTATAATTTATAAAGCATATTAAAAATCATAATTGTAATAAAAATTTTCATTTACGCATATTGTCATTAGTTATTTATTGGAAAATAAATGTATAAAAGTGAATATAAAAATATAAGTTTGTAATCGGCAGCTAAGGAACTTGATAAATCCTACTAAATGTGGTTGTAATTCGGTATAGATGAGTTATGGTTTTACTAAATTCAATTTTGATAATTTAAATTGTTTAAAATAGTCTAATTATTATTTAATACAATTAATTATTTTACTTTTAAATAAAATATTATTTTGCGGTAAATATTATAATTTACAATATATTATTACGTTGTAATATATCAATATTAAATACTATATGTGATTGAAAAATAATGACCACCACTAAGGATGGGAATAGGGCAGGAGTCGGTAACCCGCGGCTCGTGAGACACATACGGTTCTTTCGATCTAAAGCTGCAGCTCTCCAGTCTCATACGCAAAAATTAATTATTTTATTATATACATAAAAATAAAAGTGAACAGCCCTAAAAGAAATGCCGCGAGTAGAGGCACTTATATTCGACGCATGGAATAGTCTTCCAGATTGCTACAGTGAGGTGAAGAAATTGGCATTTGGAATGCTGGCGATTTTTGGGTCGACATATTCGTGCGATCAATCGTTCTCTTGCCTCTTGCACGAATATAATAAAAAATAAAGTAAGGAGCCAATTAACAAATAAAAATGTAGAGTTCTGCTTGAAACTTAAAACAAGTTATGATCCAGATTTAACCAAACTTTCAAAAGGCATGCAAAGCCAATAATCCCATTGATGTAATTATCTATTATTTAATAACTGTAATTATATTATTGGAATAATTATTTTATTATTATAGCTAAATGCTTGAGTATTTTATGTGCTAAAAATATTTGTATGTTTTTATATGAATAAATATTATTTTGTGTTTAAAGTCGATATTAAATAAAAAATCAAACACAGGTATATAAGCAAATATACCTATCATAATATTAAAACAAAAATTTTTTAGCAGCTCTTTAAAAACTGGAAAATTTTCTAAATTGTAACTTGGTATCTTCTGTCTCAAAAGGTTGCCGATTCTGGCCTAGGACCAACACCTAGATTCGTATATGTTATTATTGGATATAATAGCTATAATATATGAACAAAGTTTTTCTAACTATTGCCCCTCTCCAGATCTCTCTTTCTGCTATCAGATTTATAGGTGGAAATCCATTAAAATGTCAGGAGGGCTTTTTAACAACAATGTGAGCGGGGGGGGGGCTTTGATCCTACAATTAAAAAAATATTAATTTTTAGAGGGCTAAGACCCCCCCCCCCCCTTCGATTAACAGTCTATTTCTTTATTAGCTTGTGATATACACCGATCCGACGTACTATTGTTGATGCGTTTATGTAGTCAGAGTTGTTCATGTTTGCGTACTCGTTGATCACGACCCTGGCATGATCGTATGGAAGTGCGTTAATGTAACGATTCTTCTTGGCGTTGTCCGGCTATCACGATGAGGATGCATACAAAAAATAAAAAAAATAATAATTTGAAAAATTCACCTTGTATTTAAAATAACGTGTTGTGATAAATATGAGCGTTAAAAATTAATTTTTTTTCGTAACCTATTATTAAATTTTATTTATACTAGTGTCTGTTGTACCTAATAACTTATAGATTTATCAATGAAAATAATAAGTTAAGTAAAAATCGTGTTTGCACATTTATCATCTATACCTACACCAATAATGACTAAACTGTTGTTAATAATAATTTGTTTAATTTTATATTTATACAAATGTACAATGGTCAATGATTTTAAATAAAAATAAACAAATAAATATTTCTTGATTTAATAATTTAGTATACCTACATAAACATGCAATATTAAATATCTATAGGTATCCTTGTTATACCTAGTGTGCAATATGCAAGTACCTATGTACTCTAAACCCTAAGGAATACAATAGAATATGCATTTTTAACAAAAAAAGTTTTATAATTATAGGTATAATTTATAAAATTTTAACGTTGCAAATTAACTTTGGGTAAGATACTGAAACTTATGGCCCAGATAAAATGAATAATTAAAAAAAAAATTATATTTTTAAAAATTGAGTTAGGTAAATATTGTTGTTCATATTTAATATTAACTTTAAACTTTTAGAAAATATGTTACCTATTTATTAATTATTACTTATAACTTAATGTTCACCAATATAAATTATGTTTTTTTTATTAACTTGTCTATATTTTTGTTTATTTGCTATTGTATATTGCAATAGATATGGTCGTAGGCCAATATATTACTCACCTTTCTTGCGACGTTCACCGCACATGGTTCCGCTTCGTACGCACAAAGTGCTGCCCATTCGCTGTCTAATCGGTTCTTGTTGTTCAGATGATCCTCCATATACGCCTAGAATAAACAACGCAGTACTATTGTAGTATTTTGGTCTCAGGGCATTAATACGTTTTAAAGTTATTACCAAAACCATGTGTCCGGTGGATATATCCATGTTCGATAAGACCGGTTCCTCTCCCCTTAAAAGTGAATAACATCATAAGTTGAAGTAATTGATCGGCATGTATGTACGTTTAGGCGTGCGATATGCAAAATTCGGCACCAATCGTAGATGTAGCATCAAAAAAGAAACTGCCTAACTTGTTATTATTGACCCGATTTATTTAATTATACAAAATAAATGTATCGAATACATTTTTCATAATTTTTTAGAGAATCTATTTATAAAATGTGGATTGTACATTTTAAAATTAGTAAAAATACGTACTGAATAAAATAGTAGCTACCTATATACAATAATGTATATATAATTCAACAAGAAACTACTACATTGAAATATTCCTCTCCATCATTTATCTGTTATATTTAATTTTATTATAGGTACCTATTTATATGTAAATATTGTAATCGTTGAATCCGAAAACTACATACTTAGTAAGGTTAAAACCACATATATTTAGTTGGGTACAACCGTACACTTCATAGTGAATTTATGATAATTTAAAAATGTAAAATGTATTATTTATTACACTCACACTCTATGTGTGTGGTATTATGCTACACAATGAACTGATAAAGTGTGTAGTTTTTGTTGATCAACATTTTGGACGCAACCATTGTAAATTGTAAATTTGTAATAATACCTATTTGTGTCCCAGTGGACTAATCGTCAACCGGGAATAAAGATAAGAAAATAGATAGGTACTATATAAGTATATTTTCGGTGATACTAGATTGCGCACAGTGTATAATTTTTTACCTGAAAACTAACAATTCGTTTGCGTACAACTATTAAATTAGACTTATATTGTAACTTGCAGTACTTAATAATGATACGATTTATCTTAAACATTTCGATAAGATACATGTAATCTCAAAAGTTTTTGATTAGCTGGTGTGCGGTTCTGAACGATAATGCGATTTTAGATAAATGTGTGCGTTATTGACGACCACCGAATGTTTTGGCTACGTTTTGAGTCATCGTATTACTATTATATGTCTATTATTTAGTCGAACACGTGATGCTATCGAGGCACGAGTTGCCAGTGCTTTAGTCGTTTTATTTCGTGTAGTACCATGGATATTCAAATATCAAATGTTTTTGAAACGCGCAGAAGAAAACGTTTTAATATTGAAAACTATAAGTATAGTGAGTTTCGTGTTTTAAAATCAGGTGATCTGTTGTTTAGATGTACCAATAAAAAATGCACATCAAGAGTTACAGTAAATGAATGAATGGCCAAGATAATTAATACTTTAAACACACACAATCACGAAGCACACACTGATCAGGTAATTTCTAGAGAAATTATAAGAAGTTCTTTAAAACGTAAAGCAAATGATGACTTACATATACTTCCAAGCAAATTGATACGTCGCGATTTACAAAATATGGAAGATGTTTCGATAAATTTAACTCATACAGGTATGAACTTGTTTAGGAGTTTTATATATGACATAAGAAGAAAGCATTTTCTGAATTTACCGACATCAACCGAACTTGTTATCGAACAGTTAAATTAAATGCAAAATAAAATCAATACAAGAATGAACAATTTTGTTTTAATAAGTGATTACAAAAATATAATTATATTTACATGTAAAATCAATTTAAAGGCAATTTCAAACGCGAATCATATTTTTGAAGATGGAACGTTTACTTATGCTCCAATTTTTTTTAAGCAACTATATACATTACAAATTTACAAAAATAACTATTATATTCCTCTTGTTTATTGTTTTTTAAGCAAAAACAGACTTTGAGTTATTTGATGTTATAGGATATATTAGAAAAATTATATGTACAACTAACTAACAAACCACTTCAAATAAATGTTTTCCATGCTGATTTTGAAAAAGCCACTCATAATGCGGTATTAAAAAAGTTTCCAAATTGTGAATTAGTTTGTTATAATTTTCATCTTGCGCAAAGTTGGTATCGATGTATCTAACAAAATAAACCATTTTTTTTTATGAATATTTAAACAAATCATTGGCATATGGCTTAAGTGTTTTTTTGGTTTAAGTTGTTTACCATCAGATGAATCTCGGACGGCTTTACGGACTTGCTATCAATTACGCCTATAACTATGTTTACAGAATTCACAGATTATATTGTAGAAAACTATAATTTGCATAACTTTTAATTTTTCTCCAGTTATGTGAGCAAGTGTACCAAATAATAATAATCCAAAGACAAATGGTGTAGAAAATTTTCATCGTCATTACAATAGTCAATTTTACTCGCCACATCCAAACATCTAC
>JACXSJ010000369.1:37585-109205 GCA_014851325.1 Pentalonia nigronervosa
TTGCTATCAATTACGCCTATAACTATGTTTACAGAATTCACAGATTATATTGTAGAAAACTATAATTTGCATAACTTTTAATTTTTCTCCAGTTATGTGAGCAAGTGTACCAAATAATAATAATCCAAAGACAAATGGTGTAGAAAATTTTCATCGTCATTACAATAGTCAATTTTACTCGCCACATCCAAACATCTACTTAGTTATAGGCACAATATTACAAATTTAATCAGAATCAGATTTAAAATTAAATTTAGTAAAGAAGAATATTGATAATGTTCAGCGAAAAGACACCATAAATAAATAAATTTTTTTGGACAAATGTTTCAGACAATTATGTAACAAATCGATTGGAATATTTAAAACAAATCGGTACAAAATATTATAGCGATAAATTAATTTAATTAACGACAAAGAAGTATTATATTAAAATTAATAAAATACAAACATAACATTCAATTAATAAAATAATATGACAAATTTAATTTAAATTAAATCAACAAAATAAAGACATTTTTAATCACGCCTGTTGTCTACAAACAGTCCTAAGTCTGTAAAAGTGAGAAGGAAAATGTTTGGAAATAATCTTAAACATTATTTTTGTAAGTTCTTTTGGGCTTTAGTAGACTTTTGCTATAGTTTATGTACGCAAACAAGTCTTACGTTTTGGGTCATTTATCACAGGTATAAAAATTCGTGTACACAATTGAGTTGTGTATTTGTACGCAAACGAGTCGCAAAAAAGGTTAAATGTACACAAACGGGTATCGCCCAATATTTTAACCCCGTCTGCTACATCTGCGCGCACGCTCAAGTGTACATGTGCTTATAATTATTATAACAAAAAAATACCACGAAGACGTGCTTGACCTTGAAGAAGGACTGTTGTCTGGATCTTTTGACAAGCTTGCTATTCTCTGGGACGCGGCATTTGGTTCTTCTTTCTTATTCGACATTCGTGCTCGGCATAATTCCTAGGGTAAAAACAAATGTAGTTATTATATAGTAACCACTTACCATACAAATTAAGTATATATCAGTGGCGGGACGTGAGTCTTTAAGTTGGGGAGGCGTTGAAAAAAATTAATCCCTGGATCATCCCTCTATTTTACTTTATCTTTACTAGAAAAATATATCTTCATATATATTTTATAATATATGATAATATTTTTTCAAACTAATATAAAAAAAGGGTAATAACAAACACAATAAAGGACACAGTCTTAAATTTTTTTTTTGAAGAGTAGTTTTTACTATTCCATTATTCAAATTATCATTTATTAAATCATCGGGCATAATAACAAATTATAATATTATACTATGAAAATAAATAATTAATCGTAAATTAAAAACATCGACGGTTACTGAAAAATAAATAAAACAAAAATATGAACGGTAAGATGCGTCTCATAACGCAACGATAATTTTCGCTCACTTTTTAATTTCCCAAGTACGCTGTGCCCAGAAAATCAAGACGTTGTCTAATAATTTTATGCTGTATTTGGATGTTTACTAGACTGAACACCGTCCCTTTGGCTCGTAATTACTCTATACTACTAATATATATATATATATATATATATATATATATAAACTATAGTAGTATAACAAAAAAAAGATTTTGACAAATATTGAAACATATTATATAATATATTGTTATTATTTATAACATTCAAATTTGTAAAATAAATATTTTTTTAAATTTATTATTTAAAAATTATTTGTCCGTATTCTGAGTGGGTAGACAACGTCTCTTTTATCTGCTATGTAGCTTCGCTACATGTATGTATCATTATATCTCGATAAAATTTACCTGATAATCTTTACTAACTTCTGCATTACCACCAATCAATCCTTCAAATTTGTTTTTATATCTTGAATGTCTTCTAATTATTAATAGCGCCGCAACTGAGGCTACTACCGCGCACACAGCTGCGACGGACATGAAAATCCATTCGAAATTTTTGCTGTCTTCGTAAGTAGAACTCATCATCACTGATGGTGTTTTGGCCTAAATTTGTTTTATTTAACTTTCAGTTTCTACATTTAATACAACGTTGTCATATAGGTACATTTACCTTATCTCCAATGCTCACAAAGTCAATGGTATAACCCGATTTTTTTGCGAATTTGTTCTTCATTGTTTCTATTTTTTTCACTATTTCCGTAACGTTAATTCCAGCGCTTGGGAGTATTTGGAATGTAATTTCAGATTCTTCAAAACTGAAAAAAAATGTAATTTTGAACTAGAAAATATATTAGTAAATAATAAGTGTCTATATAAATAATATACAATTAAAATAAAAATTCTCAAATATCAATAGCATTATAAATTTAATTTAATTACTAGTTCCGTCCTTAGATCAAAATAATAAATACATATACTATTATGTTATATTATTAATTTTTAATAATATGTAGGTAGTTAACAAGTATTAAACCATTACCTATATATTAAAAAAAAATTTCAATAATTCCTATTGTTTATAATATACTACTTACAGAGCATTCACCATTGATTTAAATTCTACGTTAATAATATTTGCCAGGGTTTTAAGTATTTTGTCTCCTCTATCTGGATTACTTATTCTATAAAAAATAATAAATAGGTAATAAAATAAATATTAGGTAAACAAAAAAAAAAATTAATTTACTTTTCTTTTAGCCGAATGCACACATATGAAGTGTCGACCACTTCATAATTATCATTATTCGCATTATTATTCTTAGTCTTTTCTTTTTTCTGTCCATTTTTTTCTTCTTCTGGTGTAATTTTGCTTACATAAATGGTTTTGAAATCATCTTGAGTTAGTTTTGACGATGTCTTGGGGTTAGTTGATTTAGTATCATCTGAATCCATTTTTCGGTTTGTTCCTAACAAAGTTGTTGCATCTGCAAAAATAAAAAAAAGTAATAATTTCTATAAGTCTTTAATCACGTTATAAATTACGTACCAACTGTTTTCGTAATATCTTCGGCTGATTTTGGTTCAGTCCCTTCGTCATTTTTCTGAAATTATTAACACCGCAATTTATTTTAGTCTACAATTTGTGTTCAAGGTTTGATTAACTTACTACGTAATTATTTAATTTAAAGAATGGTCCTGGTTTTTTAACGTCCAATCGTTCGGGTCTTTTGAATCCAGCCCAACCAGATTCCGAATCATAATTATTAATGAAATCACTAAACATTGCTTCATCCTCTTCGCCATTACCTCCTATAAATATCCATCCTAGATTATATTGCGTTTTAGTTGTTTGCTTACTATCGTTTTCTTACCTTTTTTCGGCAAGAACACTAAACCACCTTCCGTGTAAGCTTTATTTGAATTGTCTATACCCTTTGATAGCATGTCCATTTGTCTCAATTTTTTCCACTCTTCGTCCATCTTATCCTTCATTTCTTCGCCTGCTCTAAATCCTTCCGGCGTGTTGTAATCTGGGCGGAATCTTGGTTGACCATAAACTAATGCACTTGGATCTTCTTCATACTGTTGTTGTTTGGAGCCTATAAAAGTAATGCGTTTCATTATATATATATAGTTTCATAAGTGTGACCATTAATAATATATTGCCTGGCATCCATGGTAAATACAAAGGCGTCCCTTGAAGTCTATTTCGATTGATATTTCGCCGATATTCATAATCTAAATCAAACACCGGCATTAACCTGATATATGTTTCATGATGTTTAACTTACCTATATCCGGATAGTATTCACGACCTCGGCCAATATCTTCAGCATTCACATATACATCAGGTTGTTTATATATGTCCGCAAAATCCCCATCGTCATTCTGGAATAGAAAAAAAATACAACAAAATTAACCCATCAAATCGATAATTGTTATGAAAGCAACTTACATGTCTACCGTCAGATACTCTTAAATATTGATTACAAATTGGATTATCAACTGATGGTAAACTATATCTTATCAATTTCAACCGATGTTGAAGTACGCATTGTGTAAAAGGATGCGGCCAACTATAACCATTGTAGTAAAGGTATTTCATATCCTCCCGTAGAATCATTAAGTTATTCATAATCAATTTGTACCTAAAATACAAATTAAATAATATTTAGTTATCACATTGTTATTTAATATAAGTGTTATACCACGTTAATATCAGCTAAATTTATGTGATAGGTACAAAACTATGCCGAAACTGGGAAATATTTTAAGGGAGAGGAGAGGTTACTTTTCAATTATTAATATTAAATTATGTAAACACGTGATAAACTTAAAACAGTAATTTCAATTGTGGTGGTTGTTAAGGCCTTAAGAACTACGAATTAGTTACTGTTGGTTTAGTAATAAAGTATACGAATGTTATCATCTTACGTGTATTCTTTGTATTCTTTGGCTCCATTATCATAATTTGAAACGCATTTGCCAAATGCATGATCTACGATAAAATCAAAAATGTAATGGTTATTAGTTTATTTCAATTATACTATTATTAATAGTAAATTATAGTAAATTTGTATAAAGTCATATAAGTGTTCTTACCATTAAAGCACAATTCACGTTGAGTACAAACATTACGGTTAAATAAGCAACCTGAAAATTAAAACAAGATTTTTTTTGTTAATATATTTTAGTAATTCAAAAAAGGCTTCAATATCATTAAGAATCATTAACTTAAGTTTCAATTTTACAATGATATTTTATTTTGTGTTTTAATTTAAAAACTTAAAATTCTATAAAATACGGTTTTTTTAATTTATTATTTATATTAATATATTATACCTATGTGCTTATCAATAATTTGTTTAATACTAATTTTTCCTTATTGTTCTACTATAATACATAGATAATACTCAATACAGTTCAAAAGTTTTTATTTAAAATACTTGTAAATAAATATTATGTCTATTATATTTTATACTTTTAAATACCTACTTATACCAAATTTCGAATTAAAAGCAGGACTATGGAAAATAGGTATTACACTTTTTGTGGCAGAAATAATTTTTGTTTAAAGTTTCTTAAAACTTCTTCAAACAACTATATATAATAATATAATCTACTGATTTAAATTTAATCACAGCCGGATCATTGAGCTTATCAGAATTACTTAGTTCTTATTTAAAGTTTACAATATTTTAATATTTATTCACTACATAGTATTCGTAAAACATTTAATAACCATGGAAAAATATTATATAAAATCAGGCTAACCAAAAAACTAAGGATAATTTTCTTTTAGATCATCAAGTTTATACTGTATTTATTTCACACCGTAATATTTTCTAGGCATATATTCTATTTCTTAAACAAATCAACATTTTTTTCACTCAAGATATTATTCTAAAACAGCAAAATCAGTAAAATAATATAATTAGACATTGATCCTGTAGGAGATAAGTAAGTTTAATAGATTTTAGAACGAATTCTTGCCATGTAATGCATCAAGTATAGTAATTGAAATGAAAAAAGTCTGAATTATAAGCTAGTTTTATTATATGAGAGATATCTGATATCACACCTAAGTGGTATAATGATTTGAATCCACAAAAAAACGTCGACGTGAACAGTCCCAAAATTTCTATTTTTTACTTTTTTCCTAAACTATAATAGTTAGAAAGTTAGTTGATAATTCATTAAAAAAGGATTATCAAGTAGATATAAAATATAAAATTAAAAATTTCTAAAAAAAATTATTTAATTTTTCATAATTAAAAAAAGTTATTTTTCTCAAGAATTTCATATAGTGGAGTGGATTTCTGAAACTGAAAAACAGATTTTGTTGTTTGGAGTCTTGTTAGATTCACATTGGCTAGAAAAAGTGCAGTGAAGATTTTAAGAACTTAATCTTTAGTTGTTATTCACTACAAAGCTTTAAAGCTGAAAAATATCAAAAAACGTCCAATAAAATGTGTTTTAATTTTTTTTAAAGGTCTGTAGTGAATTAACTATTAAAGATAAAAAGTTCTGAAATCTTCACTGCATTTCTCCTAGCCAATGTGAATCTAACAAGAACCTAAACAATAAAATCTGCTCTCCAGTTTCGAAGATCTATCTCACTAAGTGAAAATGAAAATTTTGTGGGGCTGTTCACACCGACGTTCTTCTGGATTCAAATCGTTATACCGCTTGAATGTGATATCGGATATTACTCATATAATAAAACTAGCTTAATTACCAACCTATTCATTATTACTGAGTTACATTCTTATTATTTTTCTATTATCAAATTATAAAGTTTAATAAATAAAACAAGCAAAATGACTTTAATACCTCTTAAATTCAAACCAGTTCTATACAACTTACTATAACTCTACTTTAATCTAATATCTTCTCAATAAATTAATTTTCCATTAATAGTTTCCTTAAAGTACAATTTTGGTTTAATCATATTGTAATAAAATACATATACATATATTGTATACAGTTAATAGGTTTTTAAAAATTAAAAATCAAGAAAGTTTACATGCCAATCTCTGACTTGGCAAGCGTTTTTTGTAGGATTATTGTCCACCATATATTGTTTATCTAGACACGTTAACCCATATAAGTTTAATTCACTTTTATAGTTCATCTTGTATTCATTTCACATTTTCATATCGGCATGTTTTATAATTAAAAAACTGTCAAAATTATTCACGTCAATACATTTGCGATGAACTATAAAAAATATATTTAAATATTATTTAGACGACTGCTCTGCAGATAAAATTTTCATTTAAATTATGTACATTATTATAATACCTATTTAACATTTTATTACATACGCAGTACGCAGACAACTATTTCAAAGTTTTTGTTTATTTTTAATGTATAGGTAATAGGTACTATGTGTTAAGCTTTTATTGTTTCCTCCTTTACTTTTTAATCTGTATCTGTATTTATAAACACAAATCAGAAAATAAAACTAAGAAATTATTACCTTCTATTTTAACTTTAATTTTTTTAAATTTTTATGTTATCTGCAGTACGTTTATTATTCTCTGACACAAGTACCTATAATGTAAAATTTATTAAAATAAACTGATACCTACTTATCAGAAACTCAAGCATACTCGTTCAGAATTGCAGATTTACACTTACGTTTAAGTAGACATACTTGAGTAAAATAGTACTTTAAAAATGTATTTGGAATAAATATTAGAATATTGATGAAAAATAGTATAGCGAACGTGTATTTGAATAATTCGTTAAAAAAAAGTATTATGAATAAAATATTTAAAATACTATACAAGTATTCTAAATATTTTTAATGATACTTGTCTACAGGAAAATTTTAAATTATAATTAATGTTAAAATATTTTGTAATTGTATAACTCTGATAATTTATGTTTTACAACATAACAATATATATTAAAATAAAAAATTTAATTTTTCAACTAAAAAATTAATCAGAAAAAAATTCGAAATATCTACTCTAAAAATATTCCGAATATAGCATTAAATATTTTTGGGAAACAGTATTCGGTATGCTACCCCAAGTCTGCAATACACTAGTCATTAAACATTCAGGAACGGCGCAGAGTACATCTATACTATATACTACTGTAGCATATAGTAATAGTATATACCATTGATATAAAAACATATACCTATGTTAGATTGGAAAGTCAATAATTATTATTCGAAAAATAATGCAGATATTGTAGTACACTTTTTTTAATGTAATATTTTCAACTAATAGCCTCTCTTGTATCACGGTCTAAAAAAAAATCACCATTTTGTAGTGTAAATTATATATAATACGGAGAAAAAACAATTTTTAAATCTGTTTAATTTTAAATGAATGAAAGCGGCTCGGTATTTATATTTTCTAAAATGCTGCATAATATTGTATAAAATTATACGATTTTCACAATATTTGATAACTGATGTAATCCAATAGGTAATAAAGAACACACTATATTCTTTGAAATTGTACTCTATATTTTTTTATTTGTTTTATAATATTGTTCAATATATCAACCATGAACTGCTATGTACAAGACAATTTTATTGGTCGTCATGATCTTTGTCACAAAATTAACGTGTCCCTGGGAATATCGCAATTTTTTTAAATTGTAGTTCTAATTTCTTCACAACGGTTATGGGCCTATACAACTGTCGCAGTTGTGTATAAAGAAGTACATGATGAATATATTGAATAATATTATAAAAAAAAAAAAGGTCGGCAAGTGGGTACCGCTCTACTGTAGAGTATGCATCGAATGGATCACTTTCACGAATGTGTTAAATTTGAATTATATAATATATATTACTATATACGAAAAACGATTTTGAGCAAAGACTGTCTGTGAGCCTACATAACTGAATGTATTTTAAGATATTATTGCTATTAAAATAATTCATTTTACTATTAATAATACAGTAGATTGAATCAAATTTAATTGAGTGTATAAAATATAATAATATACTTTAAAAGTTTCAAGCACTCACGAAAAATATTTTTAAATTACATCGAAATAACTAACATTGTTATTCTTCATTTGAATACTTAATTTCATCCAAATTTGAACTTCAAATGTCTATAAATAATTATTTTTTTCTTATATTTTTTTGATTTTTTAGTTACATTATTGAACACTTACGAAAAACCTTGTTTTAAATTTTTAATCTTTAGCTATAAAAAATGAACATTTTTATAAATTTTTAACTGCAAAACAATTTACAAATGTTCGATGATGAATTTCAGTAAAAATTTGAAGTTTAAATGCTTATATAAAAAAAAAAAAAATGTGCCTATGTATTTTTATTATTTTTGATATGCTTTTTTAATAACTTATGAAAAATCTTGTATTAAATTTTAAAAATATTTGACCCAATGAATTTTTTTTTATCAATATTTTAAAAAACCAAAAATTTCTTAGGCTTACAATTAGCTTAAAAATTGTTCAAATATTTTTAATTTTTTTTTTTTTTTGTTTAGAAAATAATAATTTTAAAAATTTGTGAAAATTTTAAATGTGTACAATTATTCTTTTTTGAACTACATTAAAATAAGAAAATTGTTCCCAGAGAAAACGTATAAATATCCAATGTCTAATTTCAAACGAAAAATTTATAATGATCCTTGTGTTACATTTTCAAAACTTAGATTTGAATAGAAAAATTTTTATGAATTTCCTAATTAAATAAAACTGCAAAATTCTTGATTTTTATGTATTTTCTCAAAATTTTAACTTTAAACATTTATAAAACACTATTAGAGATATACGCTGAACATTTTTTTTTAAATTTTTATTTACAAAAAATTATGAAGAAAATTGTATTACATTTTCAAGTTTTTTGACTGACTGAAAAAATTTTTATCATCAATGATAAAAAAAAATAAAAAATACTTAAATATAAATAGCTATAAATAACTTAAAAAAAGTCAAAAATTTTGAAACATTTATAGTTTATAGAAATTGCTCATATTAACATTCGATGAAAATGTCATGTATCTATGATCATTATTTCTTTTGTGACATCAAAAATAAAAATCGATTTTGTCAAAATTTTGCTCTGTAAAAAAATTCCTGTTTTTCCTTAATTCCTTTTTTGATTTTTCTCGACGGGTTCAAAAACTATTGGGAATTTTTTTCTTTTGACCTCCAATATACTAACTAGATTCACTTTTCTATCAGATAAAATACGGATGAAGAAAATCAAAGAACTTTTACTGCACTGAAACGTGATGATAGACAAAAATACACACAACATAGTAAAATTAATACATTCTTAGCTCCGCTCAGAATCTAAAATATATATTACATACAATTTCAACGAGTTCTGTGTTATTTATTATCTATTGATCCAATGATCCATTGTCAAGTTTTCAAAATAAAACAAACATAAATATTTATATCTTGAACACGGTTTCTATACACATAGCTATTTCTTATACGTCGACAGACGGGAAGCGTATGCAATTCGCATAACAAATTACCACTTTTTAAGAATTAATTTTTTTGTTGCTATATACTCTTTTCAGTTTTTTTTATCAGCACTGAAACACATTTAAGTATAATTTAATCACAGATGTGTATAGAGGAAACTGAAAATACGATGAAAAGAAAAATACAAAGCTCGGTTAGTCGATTAAATCAAATCTCATATTTTTTCATTAAACATAACGTACCATAATGATTTAACATTTGTACACGCAGTACAGTATTGCATAATGTCGGATCAAATACACAATTGCATTTTATGAAATTCATAAAAAACACTAATAATAATTAATCCACAAGTTTTATTAAAGAAAAACCCAATATTTTTATTATATTATTACATTTTTGTATACCTACAGAAAAAAAAGATGTGTTGATCTGCAATGAGATCATGGTAATAAAAATATTGACGGAAAATTGAATGTGTTACCAATCACCACAATAATATATATGATAATAAGTTTTGATGTCACGTGTATTCGTGAAATTGAAACAACTGACGCGGTATACGATACCCGACCGACTCGCTTGTGGTCCAAATTACGCGCGACGGGCATAAGACTTATTGTGGTTTTGATAAGTTTCATCCAATCTGTCGGCCGTGCCCCGGACGATATGGTGCTCCGTCATCCGCATTATGGATACTCCAATCTTTCGAGTAAGAGCGTCGACGCAGTCGAGGACCCGAGACGGTCCCTCGGGGACTTCGAACTGAAACATCGTCTTGTCGTCAGTTAACGTGTACAACCACGTGTTCAAATTTCCTCGAGGATAATTGTCGCACACGATGTCTATGGGAGTGTGACAACGGCTCTCTGCCCGGCGTCTTTTTTCGTCGTTGGAAGACAGTGCTGAGCCATTATTATTATTATATTGAAATTTTTTGAAAATGCTGGATTCTTAATTTGATTATATTGTTTTGAATTTATTTAACTTTTTTTTTTTTTTGTTTTGTTTTTGTAGGTTTCAGTTTTTGTTTTCAGTAACCTTACTAGTTATAATTTGTTTTTAAACTTTTTTAAACACTGATTGTTTTTTTTTCCATTATGTACTTTTATTGTTCCTTTTATCTTTTATCACATCTATTGAATTGTTATTTGTTAATGTATCATTATTTGTAACTGTTAAGCTGTAATAATTTTATTGGTAGCTTTAATAAAAAAAAAAAAGACAATGCTGCAGTGATTGGCTATGACAATTATGAGGTAGTTATAGTCACAAAGGTGATGCGGTGATTTTCCACGAAGACAATGCAGCGATTGGCCACGATGGCGATGAGGTGATAAGTCACGAAAGTGATGCGGTAATTGGTCATGGAGTCGGTTCGCGGGACAGGCTTTGCCGGAGAAAAATCCGGGAGTTGGTTTTTGGCGGGGGCGACAACACAACGACTCGTTGAACAGAAATATTAATGCAATACCTATTTGAAAATAAGGCCATAAAACGTATTCTTAAATGATCAGAATTTAAATGAATTTATTGTTAAATGAAAAAAATTAGGTGTACATGTGATTGAGTAAATCTACGTATAATTCGATGGAGGATATCACAATTATTTTGTTTCTGTGCCAAAATAATGCGATAAAAATGTTGAATATAATATAATAGTCGATGTGATTATATAATATGCAAGTTATGAAAATATGAGATGTGCTGATTACATTCATCGTGTCTTGTGCCTGTGAACATCTCTAACAACCGTACGAAATACACTTCGCACATTATCCCTTTGTGTTATAAAGTGTCTACAATTTTATTGTTTTAAGTGGACGAGTAAACCTCGCCACGCCGTCACTTTGGTTTTGTAATCGCATCGCCGTCGTATCGTGCAAGTGTAGATAATGCAGTGACGGTAATACCTACCTATAATATTACGCGAGAACATGAAATCGCAGTAATCCAATAATATTGTTCAAGCCGAATGGTAGACGACGTAATTACTTTTGGACACTGAAACAGTTTTCATTAGTCGGTTCGTCGATTCGACTGGTCTTTGTCGGACATAATATACCTATACTATCGTCCATAACACTCGGATCGTTTCACTACATATTATGGTTCATGTTGCAACCTACGAGTAATATACTTTTGCAAGGATCCGTATTGTTACTACCATTATTTCTACAATATTTTATGAATCGCAAGATAAAATATTATTGTATTGCTGTACACAAAACGAGACATCTACCTGTAATTAAAATAATGTATACATCATGCACGTTGTATTGTGAGCTGAAAATCCTGAGTTTTGGCTGTATACGAGGTAATACACTATTAAGTATAATCACCGTGTTTTCCTTTAGAAATGAATTTACTCAAATTCTGGTTTTTTGAATTTTAACTCAAAGAATATATGGTTAAAATATTTAAAAATATTTAACGATCGTTCTGTGGATATATTATAATGTATGAATAATGGAAACAGTAAAGGGACGCCTGATAAGACGTGAATATATTTAGAGAGGAAATATAAAATTTTTATGATTTACTATTTGTGAACGATTAGATAGAAAAGAGGAGAAACATAACAGTAGAAAATTGGTGACACTATAGCTTTTCAATTCAAATATTATGATCAATGCGATCGAAGGTTTTTGAAATCGGCATAATATATTACATCAGTTTGATGACGTCAAAAATTGATTAGATAAAACTAAAAGTATAGCATCATATTGATAAAAAAAAATGATCTTTCTTTGTCATATTAAGTATAGATAGAGCTTCATGATCCCGTATATTTTTTTTTTAAAAATTATAATGAACGTAATCTGATATAATTTTGGTATTTTTCTAACAACTTGCAGTTTTTTAAAAAGTACATTTTGAAACGAAAGTCTTTTGACTTTACTAAAGACACTTCTTCAAAAGAAACAACATAAAACATCTTTGTATTTTCCACCCTTTCATCATTCGCACTTTGCAGTCGACATCCTTCAAAAAAAAAAAAAAATGTATATTAATCGTTTCTTGTTAAATGTACAAACTTCTATATTAAGCAGTTGATTTATTATTCGGAAAAAATATATCTCCGAAGATGAAAAAGATAAATTAAACAAAGGACTATGAAAAAATGAGGAAATTATTTGACGAAAAGAAAATAAAAACAGAATTTTTATTGATTTTTAACAATAAGGCCAAACTATTTTGTAAAATCCATAAGGTAGAAAAAAAAAACTATAAAACTCATAAAAATTATTATTTTTACTTGTCAATAAAATGTCAATCATTTCAAATTAAAGGTTAAATAATTTTTTGTTAGGTACTTTGTCTCTCTTTCTTTACCGGACTAAAAATTTAATTTTTTTTGTACTCCCTTATTTCTCGAAAAATGTATATATTTCAACGGTGAAAATTCATAAATCTAATTCAGGAAACAGAAAAACGTCGGAACGGAGATATATGACCATGCTCAAGATTTCTACGTAAGGATACATATAAACGACTTTTAGGAAAATTCTTAGTCATTCTGACCATTTTAAAGTGTATTCTTTATTGAAGTAAAAATGTAGTATATTTTTGTATACATTTAATATGAATACACGGTAGTAAAAAAGGTTCAAAATAACCATATACCATATAAAACAGCGGACAAATGGTTTGTACTAAAAATTAAACTAAAATATTAAAAACTGTATTTAAATTAGGGAAAGTTTTATTATTCAATACTTTGCACTAGGCATTAAACGCATAAAATTAAATAATTTATAATTCGTAAAAAAAAGCATGATCATCGATGATAAATTATGCAATAGTTTATGGAGAAAATGATGTGAATTGTAATCACTAATGGTGTTTTGAGTAATACATTAACTAAAAAAACGCGAAGGATTTAACAATTGTAAGCGAAGAAAAATAATACCCTGGATTAATATAGTAATAACGCAGTATAATATACTAAAATATTACAGTATTACAGTAGGTATTATTAAACAATTTATTAAAAAAATTACAGAAAAACTAACGAAAATAAATATGAACATTATCAACATTGAATAATATGAATATGCCAAAAGTAATATAATAATATAATAAATAAAATATATATTTGTATAATTATGTATAAAAATTCAAGAATGTTTATGAGGATGAATAGTTCATCATTTCTTTTTCTGTAACACGCGTGTGTGAGTTAAGAACATAAAAGGATGAGGCATAAAAATAAGAAACCTTTAAAAACATTTGAAATTTATTTACGATAAAATGTATTTGAAGTTAAATTTCAACTCATAATAATATGCTAAGGGCTAAAGCGGTTCATACTTCAATTACTGAAAATGCTATGTATATACATGCTATCTTATTTATACTATACTATATTGCATTGTTGAGTGTGTATATTAATTATATTTGTCACTCGAATTATATATATTGTTATAATTTTCATCAAATTAAAATACTTGAACCGTGCTGTTTTTTAAAACTCAAATTGTATTTAAAATGTTAAAATAATGAATTATAAAACAAAATAATAATAATAAAAAAATAATTCATAAAGGAATATATTTTTCGTGTTGTTATTTGGGACCAATTTTTTTAAACAGAAAATCACGTTTGGTATACGCATAGTAATTTATTCAAATTCTCAGAATAAAAACTTTAGTTAACGAATTAGGCACAATTTGTTTAATTTTAAATAAAATTTCATTATTATATGATAATATTTACATATTATAATATATTTATTTTAGTGTAGGTAAGCTGTATGGGTAAATTATTAGATAAATCAAACAATATTGAATATATTGTCCTAATAAATGGTATGTATATTTTATTGATTTTCTTGGTATTTATAGGTGGTACGAGTGTAACCTTCCTAAGTATAGTATGATAAAATATAAATAAAGTATGATATAATATAACTGAGTAAGTATATAGAATTTAGGTGAAATTAGTATAGATACTTCCATGAAGACTAAATGTAATTTAAGGTAGCACATAATGAAAAAGTTACTGATAACTTTTAATTTTTACTGGCGAATTATGATTTAACTTAAAAGGTATAAATAAAAGAATTATTAAACGCATGGATAGTGCATATAAAATGACTTAATATTTTAAGTTTTAATGTACTTATTTTGTAGTTTACAAAATAATAATATTTGTAAAATTATAGATATAAATTAATTTCAATATTTTAAAACGAGACTATGTAGCTAATAACTTTTATTCTAATCAATAAGGATTTTATTTTAAATTCAATAATTACATTCATCGTTAATTATATTTAAAAATAAATATCAATATCGATAAATCAAAAGTTATTATATATTAGAATTAATCAATACAATTTGTTAGTTATAGGTCTGTTACAATCTGTATTATGTATGGCTGTATAATATTATATTATGTATGTTTATTATTTGATGTAATTGGTGTTTATTAGATTGTAGAATTTAGTGTTTAGTCGCCGTGTAGGTACTATTTGTGTACCGTATGAAATTTAGAGAAAAAAACTTATACTCGATTATAGCGAAAAGAAGCAGCGAGGGTTTGGATCTCATCAGATATCAGCAGCAGAATATACGTTTCAGTGTACAGAAAAAAAGAAAGTACGTCGAAAGAAACACTCTGTACGTGTATGCGCGGGTAATGATAGACACTGTTTTCACGGTATAAGAGATAACAAAAAGTGATGGACTTTAAAAAAAATACATATTACCAGCGAAATACTATTAACAAACTGTCTAAAGATACCTTTTTTTTATTATTCTACTCGGATAAAACTTACAATGAACGATGATCAGTAATACACAATTTAGGATCTATATGTATAAAAACATTTATATATATTTATTTATAATATTAATGTAGTATATCTATTATTTATGTAGGTACACTTTATCCAATTTAAATCTGTTAAGTGAACTTTCACTAACGATAAAACGTACGTTTGGAGCAAAGTATAATGTGTAATATAAAAACGTGTATTATAAGTTTTATATTCATATAGGTACAGACAGTATTATAGTAGTAATAATATAATTTAGATATTCCATTTTTTAAAAAAATTTTTTAGAAACACCATGGTTCACCGTGGTTTGTATTGCAGTCATTAATATCCTGACAAAATGTAATTTTCAACTTGGGAATAATGTAAAAATACATGGACTCAAATAGAATTATAATTTTCTCATAAATAGAGTTTGTATGTAAATAAATTTTTTTAATATTTGATCCCATCTGTGAAAACGTGTTTAAGAGAATTTCTTATTCAACAGACGACGTGTTATTTTTAACAAAACAAGTGTTGTCATTTTTTTAGAAATATAAGGCTTGAGAAGACTCTAAACGTTTTTAAATATATAAAGTAAAATTAATGATTTTTTAATATATGAAATAGATATAAAAATGGTTTGTTATAAGCATAGATTTTAATGTATCAAAAATGATTTTCTAAAATACATTCTAAAACTATGTTTAGGCATATACAAGCCCAAGTGAACGTTAAACAAATTATTATCAACAAGCATTGTGATTGCGATTAAGCATAGAACATGAGCAGTCTTATAAAAATCGTTTGAATTTCTGCACAATGAATACGTAATCGAAACGAGTGTATAAAGTGTTTACAACGTATAATTATAAAACATGTGGGTAGGTAAATATTTTTTGGTTCTGTAAACTACAAACGTTAAGGGACAATATGTAAGGTAATATATATATATTATTAAATAAAGGGAAAACTATCGAGAGAAAGAGTCAGAGAGAGTGAGGTAGAGAGATGTTATCGTTGCAAAGTAGACGGTATCTAATGTCTTTGGATCACGTTAAATCGACTGATCTGCGTACGTATCAGGCGCCCAAAGTAAGTATTTTGTTGTTGTTTATTTTTGCTATAGTGCCCGTATTATTATTATTATTATTAGTTTATTTCTTTTACGGACGAATAACGAATACCCATTTGTTTATGACATAAATGATGGTGGTAGGGAAGGAGGACAGAGCTGATGGTCTGCAGAAATCCGCTCTGGGACGTTCGTGTTTTGTAAATATAGGACGAGCGGCAAGAACTTACTACCCTCCTGCTGCACCCGTCCGACTACAACTACGTCGTAACGTCAACGAGACCGATTCGTTCGGGGGGGGGGGGGGGGGGGGGGGGGGGGGGGGGGGAGATCGTGGGTGGTGGTGTGATGATGCTGCTGCTGCTGCTGCCCAGGCAGTGGTACGACGGAGGGGGTGGTGGTATACGGCATATTGATCGAGGGAGGTTTTACGTAACTCTATACGTGGCTCCACCCGGTCGACACGCCACCGGAATATAATTCCCACGCATCCATATTTCTACCCTCCCCTGCCCCCCTCCCCCACAACCCATAGGACGTCAAATTGAAAACGACGCTATAAAGTACACGAGCACACACACATACTGCACATGTATATATTACATTATGTACGCGTAGACATATCCAAACGGCGATACAGATGAAGACCATTCGATCAAAACGTGAATGGTTTATACACTGTAAAAGATTGAAAGCCTATAATTTATTACCGCTTAAATGTGTCACTGGTATAGCCGCATATATATATGATCACACGCGTTATACACATTATTATTATAAATACGAAATCGCGATGATACAATAATACAATAATAGCCACTTAATTATAAAAAGTAATTACGCGTATGATTAATAAACACGTTGAACATATATTATGCTAACATATGTTTACAGTTATTGTAAACGATTAATAATTTGGAAATTTGACACTTTTACAATATTCTGAAAACTTTATTCCACACTACCGTAGTACTATTAAATTCTTTCGTTATTTCCGTCTGCAGTTTAATGTACCAATGTCCAATTTTCAAATGATAGTATAGTGAGGCTTCGCGAACCATTTTAATTAAATACCTCGAAAATTGCTTTTCGAGAGGAAACAAACCGCTATTGCGTGTTGAACAATTATTATTACATACGAAATGGAAATTGATTAAAAATATATGTAGAATGTATATTCCCCCTATTTTGACGTAGGCGCGTACTCACCCAATAACACAAATTGTAAACACACGATTTTAACATATTTTGTTTTTTTTTTTTTGCATTAAGTAAATTGATGCCTGCCTGCAATGGTCAAGTTTTTGTACCTGGCTCAATTATTTTACGGTGTATAATTAAAATTTCGTTACTTAAAACGTACCCTCCAATCGAAATAACGATGATCCGTGGCCTTGACTCTGCCCAGCGTTCATACCGCCCCATGAAATCGACCCTACTTAACTCGTGCAGTCGTGTGTATGATATATGATATTACGGCACGTGTTTACAACCATATAGGTATATGCGCTGAATTCTAGAAAACTTCAAAGAGACGTATATTATATGTTATGTTCAACATATTATAAACCGTGCGTTCATTTTCGTGACGTTTATAATGAGACTTATACGCGTAAACTGTATACCGTGGTACAGAATGAAGAGAACCTGCAGAGGGCACTTGGATTTCGTACAGGTAAAATTTTGGGCATACCACGCATGCGGTGTACCGTGTATCTGTACTTGTATACCGCGGGTGATTCACCGGGCATGTTTGTTCATCCCCTTCATTAATACAGTTATTCAAAATCTGATTTTTTTTGGAATTTGAAAATAGATACACACTTAATGACCGTATTTTAGAATACTCGAGTTATATATTTATGATTTAAAAGTCGTTGTGATGCAAACTTCTGCTTTTCAAACGAGAACCATTATTTTATACTTAAAATTATTCAGCAGATTAATTCTTTGAATATGTTAGATATGTGTACCTATCTAAATCAAAATTCTAACGAGTAGTTTCAGACTTATTAAATTATTTAAACGTAATGTATCAAGGATAATAGGCCATTGTACTAACCCGGGCGTCTGGTATAATGTGGTTATATACATAAAATTAAAATAGATGTTAATTCAATATTTATTTAGTCGTGTTCTTATTTAGTTATTATTCAAAAAATTATTGCGAATTGTAAAATGTTAGTATACTAATATGGGTAGCTTAACTATAGGTACTATAGTTTATAAATCAATCAAAAAGCAAACAATACTCACATCCTTCCTGTTCTTTTATCGAATCTTTTATCTAACTTTTTTCGTTAATATAGATAAATACAATATATAACAAAATATAGTTTATGTTATGTGTATAAGCATAAATATTATCCATAGTGCAGAAACATAGATTCGGAAACTACTCTTCGATTAAATTAAAAAAAAAAATCATCTGCTAAAAATGTTAAAGTAAAAAGGATGGTTCTCATTCGAAAACAAAACATTGTATTGTCATATATGATACTCTTTAAACGGCAAAAAGAACCCAAGTATTTAAAAATATGATTTTTAAGTGTAGGTATGTTCAAAATTTAATAATTCAGATTTTGAATAACTGCATTTTTAAGTAAAAAATGAGATGAGCATGCTTAATGAATCAACCTTTATAATATATTTAATATATGAACTTACAATATTTATTACATACCTATATAATATAGGACTTTACTGCTTATATCAATACGCGCGCAGTGACTATAAAATATTACAACTTTCAATCGTCCTGCAGCCCGTAATTAGATATTGTTGTTGTTATTTGGCCCACACACCTTTTGCTCCCTTTGTAAACAATTCGTAAATGTGTATGCGTCCTGGCAGAGTTCCTAAAGTAATTGAATTTTCACGACTCTACAAATACCAAGGAACGGCCACAACTAGAGCTTTATTCTGAGTATTATTTGTGTGTTGTTTGAAATAACAAAAAACACATCCAGCCATACAGGCAAACAATGGGACTCCCTACTGTTAAAATATAATATTTCGAAGTAAAAAATATTTATTACGTAGGTACTCGTTAATTTAATTTCTCGCATTTTATCTGTACTCAGTTCTTATATTACTTGCCTATTCTCTGCAGTTGCAGGCGTTACCGTTATAGCACAGATTTCTATAATATATATATAATATTTTTAGGACACGGGTAAACCAAAGGGTTTTACCTTATTGATATAGTCACGTATTAAATACGGTTACATAACATTAACAATTAATCGTGTAGCCTGGACATTAAGTACCATTTAGAATACGTATTATTTCGAGCACTATACTTCTATGGTTCTAACTTTTTAGGTTACAGACCTTAACGATATAGTTGATACATTAATTAAAATGGTAAAATATCTTTTCAATATTAAAAACGTAGTGAAATTAAAGTAAAATAAATACCAAATGATGAATTTAAAAAAGTAGTTTTTAATTCGTAAAAATATTAAAAATATATTTGCATTCATTTTTTTTTCAAGAATAATACAAATCTAAAGAATGGAATCTCAATAATATATTCACTTAATTTTACTTTACAGTAATTAGAACTATTTGAAGTCAAATAAAAATTAAATTTTATAAGTTTAATTTTAATTTACTATTAAAAGTTAAAACTAATAAAAAAAAAAAAAAAAAAAAAAAAAAAAAACGATAATATAGTACGTAATAAGTTATACTAATATATTATATTATTACGCATAAGAGTAGAATGAGTATCTACATAATATGTAGATAAACTTATAATTATATTATAATTATAAGTTTACTGATTGTAATTTAATCAAAATGTTTATTTTTTGTACTATTCCAGATTGTTACTATAAAGTGAGAAAGTGTGTCATCTAGATTATCGATTTATTAATACACTTTAGATAGGTGCTCATTGCTTGAAGTGATTATATGTACCTAACCCATCGATTTATATTTAGTGTTACAACAAATAATAATGATTCAATATGTTTTTACTTTCTTTTAGGTATCCAAAGTCCATAAATGTTTATATCTAATAGATGTAGAACATTAATATAACGATGGACGTTAACTTATCCTCTGATTACCATAAATATTTAATTTTCATTTAGTTATTGAAATATAATTTCGATATTTTAGTAGGTACTAATCACAAAAAAAATAAAAATAATCTTTAAGTACATTAATAATTAAGTGATCTTATGAAGCATAATTAATAAATAAGGTTTTAATTAAGTTAAACTTTTAGCTAATACATATTACAGTTTTGTTAATAGTTAAATTGTTTATGTTAGGTACATATTATATCAACTATTACAATCATGTCAAAATTGAAAATAAAAAGATTTAACATGATTTTTAAGTCATTTCCTTCCATAAACTGTTGGGAGACTATTATTATTATTAAAGGAAAGTTTAAACGAAGTTTACCCCGAATTCGTTAAATAAATTTACCTGTTCTCTTCTTCCACTCCAACGTCCGTCCTAATTGTCAGTTTTACGGTTGCATTAAAATGAAATGAAAAATCACAATAATTACAACAAAAAAAGAAAATCATGAAACAGTATGTATGGTACCTGCCGGGATGAAAGCAATTTATTATATTTAATTTTTCCTTTCTTACGGGTACACAAAAATATATACATAATATTATAAAATGTTTTTGGAAAGAAAAATGTATTTACCTTAATGCGTATACCAACATTATATTGAAAATTGAAAATATTTATGCATGCTATTAACTTATGCATTTATTTATTCGAATAATATTGTACATCAAAATGTAATGGAACCTGAGAAATTTTCAATGAAGATCAATCCAGTCATGTGTTAAGTAGGCATATAAATAAATATAATATGTGTGTGTTTCTATATAAGGATAATAAGATAATAACTTTCTACAATTGCAAAAAATTGTCAATAATCAAAATTCATTATAATAATAAATAATATAAGACAATGATGTGTAATAGGTGTAATAGATGTAATTATGTGTTAATAACTTTTGCAATGATTTTTGATCTAACATACTTTATTATGAATCTGATAAAAAAAACGGTTAATTGCAAAATACATAAACCACATAATATATTGTTATATATAGCAATATAGTTAAGTACCTATTGAATGTTCTAACATCGTTGTGTATAATTTATCTATACTTATTATGATCTTAGTTATACGAATTAGGGTCGTATAATTTTAATTTAACACTTATATGTATAGAAAAATGAAATTTGGTAATAATATTTTTTACGTTGTACATTAGATAGCCAAACACACTCATAAGTCATAATTTTTCAAGTTCTAATAAATTAATCGACCCACTAACCAACAGTTTACAAAATAAATAACACAAACATGTTAAATTAAAATTAAAGTAACTTGATTCATAATATTGTCTTATATTAGTTGAACAGACTATTAGGTATATTTATTTATTGATATAGTGGAAATAACTATTTTACATAAAATAATTTAAACACGCACACTTGGGCGTCCATTAATAAGGGAGCGCGTAAAATAGCCGAAAAATAATTGATTGAACAAATATACTAGCAGAACTGTATTTTAGTCGACAAATATTACTACCGACAGTATTTTAGCCGATAAATAGTTTGATTCCTGAGTGGTGCGAGTGGCCACGAAGGAGGAAAGCCAACGAAGAGTAGGTCACCTGTTGGGTTATACGTTGTGCCAGCTTAGGGATGTACTTACCTTAATTTCCCCCCTAGACTCCGAAGGGATCTACCCCTCAAGTTGACTATATCGGAGGCCGAGCCCCCAACCGAGAGATCCACAGAATCTCGAGTTCGGCGACCGGAGCCGGCAGGCGTAGGGACCAACTACACTTTTTTGGAAATACTTTACGATGTTTATAAAAAAAATGTAGGTTATAGGTTAAATATTTTCGGAAAATTTAGGCAATTATATATACGAATCCGCGTATCCAGAGGGATGTTATCAACCGTTGAACTTCAAATATAATTTTAGTTGTCGGCTAAAATAATATTGGCTGAAATACTGTTAGTGCAAATATTTGTCATTCAAAATACTGTCGGGTGAAATATTTGTCGGCTTTAATATTTTGGGCTAAAATATAGCCTCTTCATTAATAGGAGAGTGATTTAGGGAAAGACATGTCCTACCCTAGAAAATAGTAAAATATGCAAAAAAAAAATCAACAACCCAGGCCTCAGTGTAATGAGTTTATGACCGCAATTGACCAATATATAAAAAATAATAATAAGTTGATGATAATTTTACCAATAATAGGTATTTCAAGTTATTAAGAATCTTTTTAAGATACAAAATTTAAAAATGTATGGTTTGATTTGAAATAAACATTGGCTATTAAAATCAAAAACTTACATTGATGGCATGACACAATAGACTACGTAAAACTATTAAAAGAATACGAACATTTTCCTAAAGTCAAACATTGTATATATTATTACTAATATACCTAATATACCTACTAATATACCTACTAATAAACATTACATTGTCACCAAAAACTTGCATTGTAGAAAGGTCATTCAGTACTTTGCGCAAAATTGAGACTTGACTATAAGGTCAACGATGAGTGATATGCACGATAAGTGTTGTTTTATAGGGAAACAAATTTAATGTAAACAAACTGAGTATATTATGAATGTTATAAATGAATTTAGTCTAAAATAAAGAAATTTTAAATTTTAATTTTCACATTATGGTTCTAATACAATGACTTTTTTGTGTTAAGTATTATTAACTACTAACCTTTTTTTCCTTATTTTTTTCAAGAAAAACTAACCTAAAACCCATATACTATACAAATGGGTTTCGGCACCTAGTTTTATTTTTTGCCTCCCATGGAAATTACTTTATGTTCTCAAAACAATGTTATTTTCAATATTTTTCCCTGTTTATTTGAATAATGTAATTAGTATGTATGAGTAAGTATTAGGTAATAATAAAGTACATTTTATATAATATAAGTGATTGATAAAAAAAAAAAAAAATTGAAATTATACTTAAAAGATATTAAATTTTATACTACTTACCTATGTACCGTTCGCAGTGTACTCCACAAATCACAACCGTGGTAATGAAGGCCGCTTTTATGAAATGGCCAATCATGATTGGTTTAATTATTCAGCATCTATATTGCTGAAAAAAATTACTATTATAAGCAATTTATTCAAAATTATTTTTTTATATTTATCGAATATAATATAATGTGTAAATATACAGGAAAAAAAATAATATAGATGTATAATATTTACATTATTGAACGCATTGAAACGAAATAATGGAAATATTAACATTTTCGATTTTTCACTACAATTTAACTATGTTGTATGTGTGTGTTTATTTACTAAATTTGAACAACGTGACAGGCCATCATAAATAAGTTTTATAAATAAGTTGGTTGGGTAAACGAGATAAGCGGATTTGTTTTTTTTAATTAAATCGTTGCCAGTAGTTTTCAGTATAAATCACGTTTACCGAAATTGCTTTTTTTGTTGTTGAAAATGTCAAGGTAATTACTATGTATAATGTCGAATTATAATATTTATTTTTATCGTAATACGAATTGTGTTGTTGATTTTCTATGTGCGTTTTAAAAAATTAAACTTAATTCTTACCCATGACCCATTTTACGGTACAAAACTTGGCATTACAAAGAATATAACCATATATATGGTTTACCTATGGCCTATACATAATTTCATGAAACACAATATTTTAATTTTAGAAATTCAGAACAACAAAACAGTTGGAACGGTTTTGTTTTTTAAATCAAAAAACGAACAGCGATGCACCTACATACGCAGAAAATCAAAATAACACAAAGTCGCAAACTTTTGATTTTTTAAAATCTTTCCATACGTGTCAACATCTCAGTGTACCGAAGACGACCATGACGAGTAATATGCGTATTCCCGTTATTACGGCGGCGAAGTGTCACATCGAACTGCGAAGCGCCGATTTTCGAATATTCAACTATTGCATGCTAGCAATACAAAATCGATCAACCAGCTGAGTACATAAATATTCTTACGCGACAACTGTGGGTTATCGTATACACGAAAACGTTTTGATGGACGTTTGAAAATTACGTTATATTTGTATATGTTTATTGATACGGGATGATTCACCAAGCAGATCATACTCATTTTTTCAAATTTTTTAATTTTTTTGTATTAGGTACTCAAGGGGTACTAGTCTGTGGCTATACAAATGTCTATTTTTTATAAAAAAATAACCCCCCCCCCTTTTCTTTGTTTTGCTATAAATTATTTAGTAGCCAATTTTAAATGTCGATGTAGGTACCCTATTTAAAATTTGAACGAGTAGTTTCTTAGTATAATAAAAATGTTTATACTAAGGAAAATAGTCCTTGAAAATAATTAAAAAAAAATATATATATATAAAACAGATGTTATATTGGAAATTTAGACATCTAGTATTTATTACACTTGGCCCATTTTTATAAATCATTCGTGTTGAATTTCTGATAGATTCATTTTAAACACTAAACTTTTCAAATCACTATAGCTCTATATCTTCCAAAACCGATAATCGCGAATCTATTATTCTTAGTGCACACGAAATTAAATAACTCGAAATCTACTGGTACGAATTTTAAATTAGATATATAAAACGGTTTTTAGAAAATATATCCGCTAAATAATTTACAGAAGAAAAGTAGGGTTCTCATTTGAAAAACAGAAGTTTGTATCTCCAAATGACATTCCTTATAAATAGTACAAAAAAATGTCAAGAACTTTAAAATATGATTTTTAAGTTTATTTAAAGGTTCTAAGAGTCTGATTTTGAATATCTACATTATTGAAGAAAAAATAGGGCGAGTATGCTTGTAGGGTGAATCACTCTGTATTTTTATTTTATTTATTTTAAAACGCATATTCGGCATAGGTTGGGTATATTAATGGCTTTTTTTCAGTAAGTTATTTAAAATAGTATCGATTTTTTGTTGAAATATAAGATATCATAAATTTTGCATATTATTTACGATAACGTTTGAATGTTATTTATGTATATACCTACTATCTATAATCCTTTACATATAAATTTATTTTATAATATGTTTCAATTATTAAATTGCAAATTTAGTGATTTTTTGGTAAACTATCAGTGTTTTCCTTATATAATTTGATTTAGATGATGATTTTTTAAGCATGTTTATCTTCATTTTCTTCTTAAATAGTGCATTTATTCTAATTCTAATTTTAAGAATTATTTATTAGGTACCTAGAGATTATATTTTCAAATTCCTGATTTTTTGTACTTCTTAAGGAGTGTCCTGTGGTGATACAAACTTTATTTTTCAAATAAGAACCCCCATTTGTTACTACAAATTATTTAGCAGATGGCTTTTTTTAAAATGTTGATGTATCTAAACCATAATTCTAATGAGTAGTTTCTGAGTTATTTAAATGTATATATTAAGGATATATTAAGGGTATATTAAAAATGATATTATAAATACATAAACTATATGTAATATAGATGATAGTAATTACTAATTTCTAATATTTTAAAAACATCTAAGCCCCATATCTATTTAACCCATTATATCATAGTAATATTATCCTTAATAAACAGAATTGAACAACTTAGAACTACTCTTTCAAATTTTGATTTAGCAAATGCATTAAAATTCTCAAAAAAAAAATATCTGCTGAATAATTTAAAATGAAAAAGGGGTGCCACTATTTGAAAAACAAAAATTTGTACTGCCACAGAATCATTCATAAGGGATACAAAAAATATCAAGAGTTCGAAAATATTGTCTTCAAGTGTATTTAAAAATTCCAAAAGTCAGAATTTGAATACATGCATAATTTAAGCATGAAAATAGGGTGAGCATGCTTGAGAAATCACTTCGTATATTCATTTAATTATATATAGGTATATTTAGGTGTGTATGGAAATGGAAACTCGACGACAAGCGATTTAACTCTGACAATTAATGCGTTTTACAGGTGTTCGCCGATTCAATATTTAATAATAATAATATAATGGGACGAATATAATACCTATATAATATGTATATACATTATTTTCGACCCTCTTTTCGGATTGAAATATAATTTCCATTCGATTCGTATACGGTTTCGTGCCGGACGAGGGCAATTTATAATATATATTATACATTATTATCCACTACCACTGCGCCGTGCCTACAAGACGCGTATATACATATTGATATATATTATTACGATGTATGAATATTAAAAAGGGATTGACGGGGGTGTTTACCGACCGGTAATCGGTCAATGACAACCTAAGCCCGCGAATAAATTGTAATCTTGCAGGATCAGCGGGCCTCGGCTGCGGATATTTATTGCAAATGTTATATAGCAAAACCTATCCACCTATATAATATATACATATGTAGGTGGTACGCACACACAAACACTGCTGCAGCGGATTCGCGTGCATAATATACAGCGCTGCTGTAGCTATATTATTATTGGCAGCTATTGAGCGGTATACGTCGTAATATAAATGTATAGTGTTTGACTCGCGAAACGAACTTCGTATACAAATTGGGATTTATACGTTTTCTTGGCGGCCGGAAATTCGTATCTCCCATTCTCCCCTCTTCCCACGACGGTGGATTTATTTTTATTTTTTTAGTCACACACTGCCGTGGATAGATATAATCCAAAAGAAACCGAATCCCCTAAGCTATAGTTGCATACATATACCTAATTATAAGAACTCGTTCTTCGTACTCCCCGATTTTATCAAAACTTAATCTCGAAACAAATAATCAAGCCACGTAACGTTTACATGCAATGATTCGGGAACGACAAGTTTTCTTGTAGAGCCAAAATTCGTGACGGTTATGTTAGCCGGATTATAAGCTCTCAGCCACTGCCATTGGTTCTACGGGTCGTGCTGCGTATCATTGATGTGATTACCGGAGGGGTCGGTTGAGTATCGTATTCCCCCCTTCCCCCCTCCACAATGATCTATTTTTTATTTTTTAAGCCAGACATTACTATAGTGTATTTTATAAAAATAATACAAAAAAACTCGAATTCTCTAACCTAGCTGTATACATAACTATGAGAACAAATTCTTCATACTCCCAACTTTTATCAATCTCAAAACACTCTAAAACAACGTAGTCTGAGTTTATAATTATACTTAGCGTATGAGCTATTCGCCGGAAATATAATTGACTGGCCTGAGTTTTCAAGTCTGGTGTTCTTCCATACTGGACGTTTGTAATAATAGGTTTAAAAAATGCATTTTATATTAACACAGAAATGACTAATTATCATTAGTGCCAGTCACAGGAGTGCTTCGCATCCTAAATTTTAACTATAGGACTTTAAATCCCCCGATAATCATAAATAATAATTAAAAATCTTAGACACGTACTACTATCATGGATCAAGATATAGACTATCGTTTGGACTATTAATTTATTATTTACACCAAAAAAGATGTGGGTAAGAAGTCCTAATGAAACTATTTAAAATAAATATGCTTGAAAACAAATGTCCATTTTACATAACATATCTAGTATAATTATATTACTTATTAATAAATAAAAATTATTCGTTTTATTTAAAATGCTATAATTAGGACAGTAAATTTAATGCAGTAAAAAACCTTAAGTAATGCATTTTAAATTCAAAATATAAAACGTATAAACATTTATCAAGTTGTGTTAAGAAAAAAACTATATTTTTAATTGTTTACAAAAATGTAGGTAAGATACAAAAATTAGAATAATAATTCATATAATGTGTAAAAAAGCTTCAATTATGGCCCCTACAAACCTTAGAATTTTGACTGACGAAAGTTAAGGTACTTCTAGCGGTTCAATTTAAAAAATGAAAAGACTTTGGATTTGACGAAGAAGTTGACTTTACATCGGCCAGAGCAAATGTAAAATATTTTTAATAGTTTTTAATACATTTAAAATATGAAATTTGAAAAATGTATAGAATTTAAAATGTTTATCCCGCCACGGATTCGCTAAAATTGAAAAAGTGCTCTGACCTATGCAAAATAATATTGTTTATACATTCAAACATCTTTAAATTTTTTAAATCGAACTTTTGGAAGTACATACATTTTTGTCTAACGAGTAACTATTTCACGTCCATAAATTGGTTTTGAATATTTCGATATAATCGTATTTGACATATTGTGTTGCGCGTGCGTAATATGCATGATACGGGTGATGGTTAGGCCCGTATACACAAACCAATGATCATTTACTACACACACAATGACGAGCAGTGACCGCAAAAACAAAAGAATTGGCCTAAACACAACTACTCAAAAATGACACGTTCACGGGGGCCTTAACAGAAATTGTTAAAAAAAATTGTTTTGATATCGAAAAAATGAATTATAAAATAAAAAATTGACGTATTAAGGCTAAAGACCTAAAGATTTAAAAATTGCATAAAATGCAAAAAAAAAAATTTAATTGAGATTGTTTATATTTAACAAATTTTACAAAATTTGTTCAGACTTTGTATAAAGAAAACTATGTTTTACAATAAAATGAAAAAATGAATTTTTCTACAAAACTTAAATAAATAACTAAGATAATATTATTTCGTAAATTTCAATAAATACTATTGCACAATTAATATACGTATTACATCATTTTGGATTGTAAGTATAATAATCAACGACTGACACACATCATGTTTTATGTATAATTATATCGGTTGTTTGTGAATATTATTTAAACATAATGCAATTAATTGTTTCCATGTTTGCACTTATATTATACATATCACGATGGTTGTATGGAGAGGTGTTTATGATACTTACACAACATTTTTTGGCGGGTAATAGGTAAAGTGTACAAAAATGTCATCCCTCCCCACAAACAGGACTAAATTACTCCACTGTGAAGCATTCTGCATTGGGTTATGATGCCGATAAAATATCCACCTAATAACCGATTAACAATTTTAAAAAGTTAAGAATTTAAAAGTTTAGAATTAGACACACTTAGCTAACGTACAAACATCTGATGGCAAACGAGAAAGCGCCTATAAATTAAACAGATACAATAGGTACATGGAACATTTTCAAACAGATTGTAGAAAATATTAATAATATATTTCCCAGAAAATACCTACACATACCTCCACTCGGATCTTCTTGTACCAAAACATCTCCAGGAAGCTCTTGAAAATAAAGAAGAAACGAAAAAATTATAACCAGGACTATCAAGGAAGCCAATAATTTAGACAATTTAATTTAAGGGCCTAAAATGTAATTTTCAAACTACAAACCAAACCTGTAAATGTTGACGTCTGCAAGCATTCGAGGCGTATTATTTTAAGTAAATGACAAAAAGAATTTAGTTTAATGTTATATTGTTGTAAAAAAATATAATAATGTATAAAAATGTTTTATTTTTTTATATTTCGATTATTCGTACTTTTTAAATATTCCGAATTTATGTTTAATATTTAGTAAAGTTAGTTAATCTAATAAAACAAATGGATAAATAATAAAATGACTTCGGAAATCGAACCGCTGCATCGAATAGTTTGGGCATCAATCATCATCCGCAACAGATTTTCAAGGAAAAGCATCAATTTATTGGTATGCATTTATAATATTCTCTCAAATCATATCTGACGATACTTTGAAACAATGGTGAGAGATTTCAGCCTCGAGAAATTCATTATTATATGCAAAATTACAATAATAATATCTTGTTTTAGTGTTTCGTGTCGGTGAAGTCGATCGACTTCCATATGAGTGCCACAATACATTGCTGTGAATGTTAAGAATTTTAAAATATTTTGGTAAAGTTAAATATCATTCTGAATTTTGATTGTTTGTTCCCTATGAGCTGGTTTTTGGAGGGTATGACATTATTCAACAAGACTGAGAACCAATAATTGAATTTAGTATGTTAAAAATAATAATCAGATGATGAAACCAAAATTTACTTAATCACATAACAGTATAAAATATAACGACGAACCCAAAAATATAAAAATTACTAAATATTTTGATTGTAATCAAAACAAAATTGATACTTAATTAAGCAGTGCTGGTAAGGTACACATTGTATAGGTAATGGGTAAATATTATTGTTTGATCGCAGTGAGCTAATTTTCTATACAACGCCCGTGATGTATACATAATTTAAAATGAAAATATTATGGAACATTGAAAAACACTATATTATGATAATACTGATTCTTATAGCATAAAACACTTTAATTATCTCGGATGTGTATTAATGCTTTTAGAAAATAAAATGTTATTTATGTAACTTAGTATTGTTATATTCTGTGTTAATATCGTTACAAAAATAAAAAATTTGAAAATGATAATTTTTTATCATTATTATTTTTAAGGTTTTTACTTTTTTGAACAACTGTATAAACTTGTCGTTCCATAATCCAAAGCAAAAGGGTATTCTAAGAATTTTAAATTATAGAAATTGATTTTTATGAAAATATAATGGTGGGTAGTTATAAGTTTCAAGTTCTAATTAGGTAACGGAGTAGAGTGGTACAAAAATTAGGTTAAAAACAACTAGGTAGGTTCACTACCCCACTCATAAAAACTTTATATACAATATATTTAACTATTCGTTCAAATTTAAATATTTATATATCGAAATTCTGAGAAAAATATTTTGCTTCGTAGTATGAAATTCGAAAAAGTCAAAAAAAAGTAATAAAAAAACTGTTAGAAATATTAATTTTTTGCTGTCTTGCGATAACTTAAATTTATTTAAGAAAAAAAAAATTTTAAAACATGACTACCTACTTTCTGTTATGTCGATGAGTATTTTATTGTTAAAATAAACCATCTTGTATATAGGTCGTGATGGTTATATTTTATGTCGTACGATTACATTGAGCAATCAGGTCTTTACACGCCGGTGTCGTGTTCTGTTGGTATATATAATATTATATATTGTTATCAAATAATATAATATATACTTATGTATACACTGTTATTAGTTATCATTATACAATACGAATTTATTGTTCTAATTTGCATTGATCAGCTGCTATCGAGTTATATATTGTTTTAATATTTATATTATCATCACAGTGTTATGGTTGTACAGCGTATACATATGCGGGTGATCGTGTAGATATAATATCATGTTATATGATTATTGTTAGATATTTTTTACGTGTTCAATTTTAAAATGCATGTATTGCATGAGTAGGCTTGTGTTATGATAATATTGTGTACAGTATAATGTAGATAAGGCGAGTTAAAATTCTTAAGTTAATTTAAAAAGACAAGTCCCGTATTATAAATAGTTTAATTTTTACCGCGATATGCAGTTTCTAATCAGTCAATTGACTTTATAGCCACGTTAATTAATCTTTTATTTTCATTAAGTATATATTAAACCCCACTAATTCAAAATGTTTTGTTTTGGAAAAATTATTGTTTTTATTGAAAAAAAAAAACATGACACCATAATAGTAAAGCACATTAAAATCTTAATATCGTCAATAAAAGATCTATAAAACTCCGTTGACGAATTATATCCCCGAAGTTCTCAAGATAGAAACTTATCTAAATCCCACCAAAAGTGAAACCAAGATATTTACTTTGAGAAAATACGTAAATCCAGTCCCAAAACAAATAATTTACAACCAAGAAACCCAAGGATATCAGTAAGGATGACTCAGTGAAATATTCAGGGGTACATTTAGACGAAAAACTAACTTGGAAAATTAACATCAATAAAACAACACTCAAGCAAGGATACACAAAGATGAAAATTCTATACCCTCTGTTAAACCACAACTCAGCCCAGAAAATGAAATGTTTTCTGTACTACAGTAGTAGTAATTTACGCATGTCCAGTATGGACTGTCTCTCCGAGATGAAATAAAAAAAAATTTCCAAAACAAAATTCCTGAGAAAAGCACTCAAAGCATAGTTCATGCGAAACAAATAACTGCACAATGACACGGGATTGTCATTCTTATCAATAAGGATATCCATAACCAATACAAAAAATTCAACAATAATCGTTAAGAAATTCTTTATTATAAAATCATTGAAAAAACATCTAAACCTAGACTAAAACCACTCCTACCCCAATAAAACATCTTCTTAGAAAACGGACCGGACAATAGGTACTAAGACAAAAGATATTTTTTTCTTTATTCATGTTTATTTGTATATATTGTAATTTTAGGATTTTGTAAAAACATTTAGTATGTTTTATTTAAATATTTTATATATCTGTTAGTAGAGATGATATGTTGACAACAGTAATACAAGCACTGAAATGCAATGTTCATTTAAATTTAAATTTCCATTTTTATAGTTATAGTGATGTAAATTTAGAACTGATGGAAAATTGTGATGGAAATAATATTATATTGTCCACTGATAATCCTGTATAGTGTATACTTGTTGATGAAAAAAATATGAATTTATTAACAATGCATACAGATGCATAGTTCAAGTAATAAAAATTCAATAGTATTTATCTTTAATTTATTTAATTCAGTGTAATTAATGTACTACATCAGTTTTACTATTTAATTGTCAATTGAACAATATAATATTAAGTGAACTTCACGAGTTAAAAAATAATTAACAAACTCAGCCTTAAATATAGGCATTAAGCTATTGTTGTCGCAAAAGCTTTGCCATTTTCGTTTTAAATCTACGAATTTAAGGACTAATATAGCTGAATATTTACAGAACTAATTAATTCGACAAACTATTAAATCACATAATATTGATTTAATTATCTTAGTTTAATTGTTTATTTGTTGGACGAAGTCACATATCAACACTTTAAAGCGATTACTGTTTTAGCAATCAAAGTGTGCTTTTACCAAATAATATTAGACTGTTGGTTGTCAATAGGCGCTAGTTGAACGGCGTAATGTATAGGCAATAGAGGTACATCACCGTTTGATAATAACACTGAAATGTTCAATTATCGATTTGTGGCACTTTTTGATTTTTCGTATAGAATTTAAACTATGTTTTGTTTTTATTTTGAGTTTTAATAATTACTCATTAAAAACAAATCACCTAAGTTATGTCAATTTTTTTAACTCATTCAATAGGTTCCATCGTGCTCAGTCCACTTGATATGTAACTCTTGACTGACTTATTGAAGTTATGAAATGCGTTAGAGGAGGACGTAATACAGAAGCAGCTTGTTGAAATTGTAACTTTTTTTTTTCAATTTTACACTCTAATTTTTCAAGGATTATTTAGGGAAAAGTTGCTTTACTCAATTAGTTCTACATTTTACTTTTAGGCTTGTTTAAACTTCATTATCTAAATTAACATCGGTTACAATGACATTTACGCTTCACAAACTATTAATATAACATAGTCAGATACTAAATATATATACAAAAATCTTTAACACTTTCTATATATATTATGTTAAATCTAGTTGATTAAAAATACAATTTTGCAATTTAATTAGTGGAATCTGGAAGTTATGGTAATTTATAATTCAAGAGATATATTTAATTTTAATTTGTTTAAAATTCTGGAAATAGATTTTATAAAATTAAAATTAGTTTTTTTAAATTTTAGGCAATATCTAAACATGTGTTTATATGAACTCGAATGATTGTTACATGGAATCAAATATTTTCAAATAAGGTTAAATAGCGTATAGGCATTTTTATTTATATTTTTTTTACTAAAATAATAAATTACTTTTAACCTTTCTTGCAAAATAAAAATAAAGCATGCGATTTCAAAATTAGTTTAAAAAACTGAGTTCTTTCAAAACTACAAAAGTATAAAATTATGTATTTTAAGTTATGACTATAACTACAGCGAACGTTCTCCATGAAAAAATATTATACAATTTATTTAATATTTGGTTTTTTAGATTTGGGTCGTTTTACTTTTAACCGTATGGTATGGTATATGTGAACTTTTTTGATGTAAATGCATAGTTACGACGAATATAAAATCGTAAATAAAAAAACTCTTAAACATAAAACAAAATTTCATGGTTTAAACTTCTTATAAATATATTTCTCGTTTCAATTTACAAGCTATTTACGTTCTTTAATGTTATACATAATTAACAATCTAAAAATACTAAAACCTGTTAATATAAATTTCAGCATGGTGTTTTTTCATTTACTTAATTTTTATTATAAGTTATAGATTTTAGTAATAGATTTATAAGTCTAATAAATTGATGTTAAGTAAATTGACAATTGTCGTGAACAAAAATAAAATAAAATAAACAATTACTTTTTAGATTCTGAGTGAAGAGATGAATGTATTGATTTTACAATTTTATGTGTTTTTTTTTTGTGTCTGTCATCAAGTTTTAGGCCAGTAAAAGTACTCTGATTTTCTTTTATCAGCATTTTTTCTGATAGGAATGTGAATTTAGTTGATACTTTGGGGGGTTAAAAGTAAAAATTTCTCAATAGTTTTTAAACGCATCGGGAAAAAAAAATAAAAATTAAAGAAAAATGGGAATTTTTTTTTAAAGCAAAATGTTGACAAAATCGATTATTATTTTTTGTGTTAAAAAAGAAATAATGATCGTAAATACATAAAATTTTCATCGAATATTTATATAAACATTTTCTATAAACTATAAATGTTTCAAAAAATTTTAACTTTTTTAAAGCTATTTATAGGCATAATTAATTTCATGTTTTTTTATTTATTTTTTTTATTATTGCCGATAAAAATGTCTTCAGTCAATCAAAAAACTTGAAAATGTAATACAATGTTTTTCATAACTTTTTATAAGTGAAAATTAAAAAATAAAGTTAAACGTAAGTCTCTAATAGTTTTTTATAAGTGTCTTAAAATGAAATTTCAGAAAATAAGTAAAAATCACGAAATTTTGCAGCAATTTTTAATTAAGAAATATATAAAAATAATCCTATTCAAATCTAAGTTTTGAAAATTCAATACAAGAATAACTATAGACTTTTCTACTTTCCTAAAAAAAAAATAACCAGAAAGTCAAACTTTTGTTAAATTTCTTGAAAATTTAATACAAGATTTCTTTTTCTTTATTAAAAAAGCAAATCAAAAATAATAAAATTACATAGGCACAATTTTTTTTTATAAGCATTTAAACTTCAAATTTTTACCCCAAATTTATCATCGAACATTTGCAAATTGTTTTGTAGTTAAAAAATTATAAAATATTTAGTTTTTATTACTAATAATTGAAAATTTAAAATAAGATTTTTCGTATGCAATTTATATTGTAATCAAAAAAATCAAAAAAAAAAATATATATTAAAAAAAAATTTTTTATAGGTATTTGAAGTTCAAGTTTGGACGAAATTAGATATTTAAATCAAGAATTACAATGTTAATTATTTCGTTGTAATTTAAAAACATATTTGTGGGTGCTTGAAACTTTTAAAGTATATTATGATTTTTTGTTTAAAATAACATTTTCAAATGCAATATTTTCTGTAAAATTAATTCAACGTTCTGTATTATTAATTGTAATATGAATTATTTTAATAGTAATAATATCATAGAATACACTTAGTTGTATAAGCTGACAGACCGTCTTCGTTTAAAATCGTTCTTTGTATATAATGATTTATACGAGTATCATTGAATTTAAATTTAATACATTCATGAAAGTGATCCACTCAACACATATTGTCCAGCAGAACGGTACCCATTTACGACCTTTTTCATATTGGCACTTCAAAAATGTCGAATTTAATATATTTTTACAAGATTTTTAATTATAGATGTATGTATAAAAATAAATTTTAGTTATATTTTACATTTTAATTTTAGTCAGGCTTTACATTTAAGTTAAAATAAAAATTTATTTATTTTATATAAATCAAACAGTACTCGTGTATTATTTAATCTCTAATACAGTATAGCTTTAACACCTGTGAATATCAATAAATGATATAAAATGTATTATAACATATTAGAATATATCTTACATTGAATTTTTTTTTTTTAAAGTTACTTAACGATAAAAGGTAAACAGAAGAAGAAAAAATTAAACATCAATTACATCAGTTTCATGAATTTACTTTATAAGATCAAATTCAAACAATTTTTACTGTTTACTAGGTATTGTTTTACGTTAATTAGAAATTATGAAATTCTATTTCTGTTTTATTTATAATTATTATTTATATTTGTTACTTGTTTGTTAACACTGATAAAATGTAAATACTTATTTTCTAGATAGTTAAAAATTAAATGTAGTGTAGTAATAACTAGGTAAGATATGCATCTAATAATATTAGTCATTTAAGTTTTCTTTAATAAACTGTACATACTTATTTTAAAACTACAGGATGTAAAATAGGCAATATAGGTCATTTATGGTCAACTGAATACTAACAACGTCATAATGTTATGTATAAAAAAACAAATTATATAAATAAGTTCTACCAAATTTTTACACTTTGTAGTTATTTTTTTAAAAATAAAAATTAAATTCCCAGCTTTTGATGATATATTTTTTTAATGAAAAATAATCAATAAGACTGATATCAGTTGTGTGTCGTACACTATGAGGATGGTCAATGGATGTTTTATTATTTTTAAAGATATTTTTTAACGTCAAGATAAAAACGACTAATCATAAATTTCATAAAACTAAAATTTATATTTATACATATTCATTATTAAGCATAATATGTAATTTTTTCAATAGTAGGTACCTACTATAATTATTGATATTATATAACACAAATGTCTTAAATATATTTTTATCTATATTCTACAGCGAAGCCGAAGACACGTATTATTGTATACCAATACAATATGCATTGTCCTTAAAAAACATAATATGATTTAACTTTTAAAATCAATGAAACATTTAAATTATATATTTATTTTTAATTTGAGTATTCGGCGAGGAAATACATTTCGTGTTACACAGTTCGTGACGTTATTTTATTTTCCTCGGGTGATATAGCGTGCATAGCTTGCACGCTTATAGCTGTTTATTGTTTATACAGGTGAACGTGCATAATATATGTATGTCTGTTGTCAGAAGAAATACTGGTAAAAATTCGTACATTTTTTTGACTATAACCACGTTATCATGGTTTTCACTTGATCCACATTGGGATCGTATAAAGCATTATCTTGTAGCGTGTCAATATAACCAAACAGAGCAAAATCGTCAAAAATGATTTAAAACTATTATTTAAAAACGACGACGATTAGAGCTGATAATATATAGAAATATCCGATGACCTAGTTTTCATCGTGTCAGTTTGATTTTATTGGTTATGGATTATATCGAAAACTATGAACATAAAAATAAACTTATTGTTAATGTTTTATAACTTTTTAAATACGTATTTCAACCAAAGTTCGTGAACATGTTTAGTTATATTCTATAGATTTTAAACAAATAAAAAATAGTCAAATTATTTCAAACTGTATTTTATGAAATATAAAAACAAAGGAGGTATGAAATTCGGCCGGATCTTATTGTATATAGTTGTCTTGTCAGTTGTCACGAGTGCAATTCCGTGCAAATTTATAGTAAAGCTAGTTCAAAATTAATTACTTAAATTTCTTAACCATCGCAACAGCAATAATTTATCTTAACTTAATTACTGAAATCGTTTAGTTCGTTTATACAGTAATTCTCTGGAAAGCTTTAAGTTTAAGGCTTAAAGTAAATTACCTAAAAATCTTATCGTTAGTGTTCCCACTAAGGATTTTAAGTTAAAATGAAATTTTTATATTTAGTATAAAAGGATTTATGAATATTACAACGAGTTACTAACCCAACAACTAAAGATTTTTAAATCTAAAATTTCAAAAAGGAATCATCTATGTCTTGCGTTCCTGTTTATATTTTATAATAATTAATAATGCATAATATATTATTATTGTCTTAAATCGGTTTAATTCCGGAATAATTAAACTATATTAATATATTATACAAATAATAAATAATAATCATTTTATTTATAGTTATTTTGATATTATCCCAAACGACCCAAACTTGTAATCAATATATTATTATACCGTTTTATACGAAATAGTCAATATCAAATACATGTAAGCAATGTATAAAATAGTTATTAAAACATAAGCAATGATATAACCCATTAGATAATTAATTAATCAAAGTGTGGTAAAAATTACACGAACTACTCATACACAACTTTACATACCTATCAAGCTATAGAAACCGTAAGCACTTTAGACTTTACAGTATATTTTGGAAAATTGATCGAACAAATAATTAATATTTGTGATATTATACGTATATAGTGCTAGTGTATTTATAATTTATAGTTGTAATTTGTTATTTAGATTCTATTGGTATATTATAAATTACCTTTATATTATAATATTCTAATATCCTGTTATAGCTATTAATGATTTTTTTGTAATTGTTCTATTTGAATTAAGGCTTAAAAAATATTCTCATATATATGTATTGTATTTATAGCAATACAGTTATTCTGAGTATATTATATAACATGTTTACTGTTTATATAAATTCATTACTAGGTAGTATTACATATTATAGTTTTACATAAAATAATAAATAAACACTCAATATAATTTTAATGTAAACAATACATAATATGGTAGGAATACATGCATTTTTCATTTTTCTATAGAACATAATGTATTTAATTTAATTATGAATACATATATGTGTGTGGGTACAAGGTTAAGTATTTTATGACATATGTTATTCTCTATCCCTTAATTAATTGGTAAACCTCTTTAAGCTGAAAATGCTCTCTAAAGACTCCTAAACAAACAAAATATGTATCGTCCTTTATTATTATTTTATGTTGTACCTGTTTAGTGTATAATTGTGCTTAAACTCATATTATTAAAATACAATAGTGTTCCGAACAAAAATATTTAGAATAATTTTAAATTCTATACCTGGTTCATAAGAAACGACCCACATGACATCGATTTCAATATATTACCAATCAAATATTATACTAAAACTATATCAAACAACTTGGACGTTCAAACATTGACATTTAATAATAAAAACAAAAATTATACAAATGTTAATCTTTTTTTTCTATTATAGTACAACTTTATAATAATAATAATAATTATAATACTTAGTTTAGACGATTAAGTCAAGAGAACATTAAAATATAAAAAATAAAATGCCAATATTTCCTACTACTATATTACTTCCTAGCTGTATATTTGTGGGCCAACTGTCGTTTTTGAGATTGTAAACTAATATCAGTAATTATACAGACTACACCACTACAATAGGTACCTGTGTTATGTATAATAATATATTTTAACAGTCGGACACTAGCATTAATACTCCCTCTGTTTAGACACATAGTGCACTTATCAATTAATTACATGGGTTTTAATTACACTAACGGTTCCATTATGTTAATGCATAGACACTTTGTCAATAGTATTACATAAACTAGTGGTTATAAGTATATCGCTCTAAAACATACAAATCAACATGTATATACATGCAAACGAACAATGAACTGAATATTAAAATTAAAAAACCTGTTTTCGTGAATGTTTGGTAGTTTAATTATACATATTTAAACATACAAGTGTTAATACATAATTTTGATTTATTGATTAAAAAACACGTGATTGTAAATAAACAGTAAATTTTTACCTAATTTTATTTTGTTACTACACCTACACAATGTAAAAAGTTTATTGGCCATCGGAGTGATTGGATAATCAGTTATTTTAAACTCGCGTTAACTTTTTTTTGTATATTAGTTTTTTGTAAACTATTTTATAATCTTAAACAGATAGATGTATAGGTTTTTCGAGGAGAAAAATTAAATTCAAGTTTGAAAATTTGGTGTAACCTTCGTTGAAATTTATTCGAAATCAATCATAATTAATTTTCCAAAGTTTTGTTTCATAACATTTTATAATCCATATAACTGCCTTAAGTGTTGAGAAATTAATGTAAAACTAAAAAACCGAAATTTCTCAAGCTTTTCAGATTCTAGAATGTTCATACTAAAACTTATATTTTATATTGGTAAAACCCGTACTTAAACTTCAGTAATATTTGTTTAGTTTTACTTAGTAAATAGTAATAATAATTAATATGTAATATAACATCATATATATATGGTTAATTTTCTCATATTTATTGTATAGAGTATGTAATTTGGAAAGTAATCAAAGGATAAACAAAACATTTCCTCGAGTGAAACTATTAGTTTTGAAGGAAGAAAATTATAAAAAAAATTAGTAGTTAAACACACTATAACGTTAGCACAGAAATCTATAAATAGGTGTATCACCCATCTATTAAATCACTATTTTATAGATTCTGAGCAGAATGATGAAAGTATGTGTAGGTTTTAAAATGATGTTTTTTTTTTCATATGTATCTGTTGTCACCTTTAGATGGTATTACTAATAGTAAATAAATTACTGAAAATAATTTAATATATAATAAAATATCCTTAGAAATTTAAGCTGCCAGACCTTCATCACTCGGTGCTTATAATCGTTTTTATTTTACAAAGATTTATCATTAAATTAAATTTAATAGATTCATTACAGTGATAACAAGCAACTTAATGACAACTGACAATTAATTGTAACGACAAGATGCACTCTACACTTTCTATACAGCAGGGACTTCGCCGGTCGGGAAGGGGGGGTTTATGTGGTTTTAGTTTTTGAAATATACATAAACCAAAGTTTAAATAGTTATTGTTTTTATGGTCTCTGAATAAAATATATGGTTTGTGTACAGCCGTTAATATTAATGTTCAACGCAAAATGATATGTGTTAATAATATTAAAATAAATAATAATACACAAGGTCTTTAAAATCGTGGGTGACAAATAGTGGACAGAAACTAATTTAAATTATGAAAAATTAAGTGATTTTTAAAACAAAATATTCATAAACCTCTTCAAACTGCATATAGTTAACTTTCGAAAATATTAATAAGGTAAGTAACTTTCAGTATCAGCTATTGACAAGAATACTATTTTCGATTTATTATTAAAGTATCAGAAGCTTGGATTCCTGGATCCAAACATCCCTATTCAAAAGGAATAAAAATTTTTAATAAATACATATATTATATATATAAATTATATAAACATAAAGTACTAAAATAACTCAACTAACTTTATAATTCAAGAATTGTACAAATATAATATATTATTATCTTTATTACTTCGTTTTGCATTAAATTATAAAACAATAAATAAATAGTCATGTAAAATACAATTGCGATGTAAAGAATTAACGACGGGGTTGTGAATACACAAAATGCCATTACAGCTTATGGCTCTCGTTCAGGTTATCAGCAGTATAAAATACAATGCATTTAATGCCGTGTGTATTTTAAACTGTTTAATAGATATGTAATAAGACGTAGCCGAAGCCGAGCAAGAAATATCCGCCCCGTTGCTAATACATTCCGCTGAAATCCTTCGTTCGAACGACGCCCGCCGGACACGATTAGTGAAAATATAAATTTCACCGAAAGAATAAAACAAATTCAGGATAAACAAGAACGTATAAATTCGGATGAAAACGGATTTTATAATGTACGTGACAAATATCTTAAATGAAAAAAAAAATACCACGTAATTTTCGTAATGCGTTTGTAGTAATGTTAAAATATGGCTTCGAGCAGTTTGAAATTCGAATATATATATTTGTCCAATTATGAAGAAAAAAAGACAATATTCTTTGTATATATATGTGTGTGTGTGTGTGTGTGTGTGTGTGTATGTGTGTGACAATATTGATCAATTTTATTGCAGTGATACATAAATAGTTTTATATTAACTTTTGAGAACAATATGAATACAATATAGATTGGTTGTTGACTAGTAGACAGAGAAAATAGAGACAGAGTAAGAATAATAAGAAAACTGAAATAACAGATAAATATAGATTGATGTCTTTGAACTCATTGAAGTTGAAAAACAAATGTGTATCAGATAATTCGAACGTACGTATATCAGCACATGTATGAAACAAATAATATCAGATTTTTGTTCAACTGAATAATCAGGGGATTCGTTTAATAAAAACACCAATTTTCTCAAAAAGTATTAACGTTTTTGAAAATATATTTTTTTTAATTCTATTTTTTATTGTCATATGTAAATATAACTCAGACTTTATTGAATGCCATTAATTATGTGGTACACTGTTTGCGATCATCTAAGCTTTAATAACTAATGAACTACTTATACTCATATAAAGTTCAATTTTTATGTATTAAAATTCAAAAAAAAATTTTGGAATATGAAATAAAGAATATATGATGTCATTCAAAAACGTAAAAATATTGAAAACGTTAATACTTTTCTTAATAATGAGTGCTAATAATTGTTGAATGAATCATTTATATGATAATTGAGAATATATATTTTAAATTATAATATGACATATACTCTAAATAATTAAAATCAATTTAGTTATAAATATCTATATAATATACCATATATTTTAATTTATACTTTAGAATTTAGATAGATGCTTTCGTTATAAAAGTATCTAGTATCCACTAAATTAAACTACTTTTAAACTTTAATTGCATAATATTATAACACCCAGTATAAATCACTGAACTTTTTAGACACTAATTTAATAGTCGTGTTGAGTTTCTTGCAAATATATTAATATTTATATACATTTCAACATAACTCATGCTGATTGAGGGCATCATAAAACTTTATTCTATAATATAGTTAAAACACTTAAAACTCAATTTTTTCCACATTAATATAAGGACAGATTTAGATTTTTAGAAGGGTTTGTTTTAATTATCTATAATTAGGTCCTGTATAAACATAATGATATTTTAATTTTCTTAGCAAACTTTACTTTTTAACGAAATTTAAATTAAGTTTTCAAAATACATTTTCCTATTGACCATTTTTCAAAGAAAAAAAACAAAAAATTGTTAATTCCTTAACAGAAATACAATATATATATATATATATATAATTTTTGTATTCATATTATGATTTTAATAAATATAAAGGTTAAAACGAGATAATATAATTAATCACAAGTTCACGAACAAATATATATATTTTTGAAAATATAAAATATAGGTACTTTATTGTTTATTAGTAGCGCTTTCAGTGCCATTTTAAATTGGTTTTTTTTTTTTTTGATAACTTGGTAAATTTGTATTTCAATTTAAATATATATTTTTTGAATTAGTTTCATAAATAATTTCACAAAAAAATGATAGTAAATTAGTATTATTAATTTTTATAGATAACTGTTGAAAAATTGACATTTAAATATTTTGATTTTCCAATGAAATATTTAGGAATTTTTTTACGGAAATTTTGGGACATAATTCTGTGCATAAAAATATATATACAAAATAAGAATTATATAAACTCAATTTTTTTTAACAAAACTTAAATTAAAAAAATAGTATGTCGCATTGTCATTGCTTAAATTATTAATATCTGCATTCAAATTTCAGGTTTGAATGTTGCCCAAATTAAATTTTATTTTCTGTAAATTATTTTTAATTATTTCTAATAAAAATATTTCCTATTAGCTTTTGGTGATATGTTAAAAATCTGAATTAAAATCCTCCAAAATCCTATTTCTTCTGTTTATGTTAATGTGTATGTGTACACTCAACTCACTTTGTCTGTTAACTTATTCAATACCATATTTTACCTTTACCTCTAATCCTCCAATGCCTCTATCAAAGTATTCAACCTCACACAACCTGTTATCTAAGTCTAATTATGTCATTTACTTATAAACCCGCCGATTGGCGTTAATAAATAAATTATATATTTAATAACTAAATAATAATAGTTGTATTTATTATAAGCAATGCGATTATAGAATAAATTTAACCAAATACAAATTACAGTACATAGTTCACTAAATAATGGTCTTTCATCTCTATTTTTTTTTTCAATAATATTACAATTGTCATTATTCGTGAAATATCACTTTATTAACTGTAGTCTATGATACAATTAAAAAACCAAATAATGCACAGATACATATAAATTTGCAAAAATCTTTAATAGATAGTAAAACGTTTTAGATTTATGATATCTTCTATTAAAAGTTTTTATAGTAGAGTTTACGAATATAAAAAGAAAACATTATACTATTACAAATTAAAATATTAATCGGCATTAATGAATAATCCTTTTTTGATAAATTAATATTGAACAAAATAATAATTACATTAATTTATGATAAACTTATTGTGAATGCTTTTGTATTGATAATAAAACGGTATATTATGATTTATTAAGGTTCACTTAATTAATGTATAAATTTACTATACTTAACGAATAAATAATTTAAATATTTTGATTGAAACCGATTTCATTAATATTAAACCTCAACAAATGAATGTTGTCTTTAAGGCATATTTAGTTTAAACACTTAAATTTTAAACACTTAATAAATTCAACCCAAACAATTGATGAAAAGCAATTGAATAATAGTATTGATACTTACACGGTTACACCTAAGCCTATAACTTATATAATAATATACTATTTCAAATACATAATAATGTAATTTATACTTTCATAAAATACTTCTTTCAGTACAATTAATACAGATTTTGCTTATTAAGTATTTACTAATAAAAGTGAAATAATAAAATATAGCCGTTAATCATAATATTAATTGTGGGGCTGAATAAAACCAACGGTCTGTATCAACATAAAATATATAAAAAAGAACAATTTGAATAAATAATAAAATAACGAATTGAAACTCCTATTGAATGGAAATGATATCCTATCAAAAGATAAATATTATTATAAAATTTGCAATTTGTGATAACATACTGGATTTAAATTCATTAAAAATTAACACTGTTTTAAATTAAAGAAACACACCAGTCCTGCGTAGTACTGTCGGAATGTCAACAGTTGATCGTTGTTGACGCACTTCAGTTAGCGCTATGATGATCACAGTGCTAACCTTTCGATTACGTTTTAGTTACGAATCTCTGTTTACTTATTATTATCATGTAATTAAATAATATGGTGAATACATAATAGCGAAAAATAATTACTGTTACAACTACAAAAACCACGTCGGCCGAAATGCGACTTTGACAAATTCAATATCATAATTGTATCAAAGTACCTATACCATATTATCAAAAAAAAAAAAAAAACCACGAAAACTAATAACGTCACGCGCTCGATCTACATGTGAGTTATCGTGAAAAAAAGTTAAATAATTGTTGACAGCCGTTTTGAGGCTATCTTTACCGGATGCGCACAATAGTAGCACATCAAGGTCCGCCGTGCCGCGTTTGGAGTTCAAACACGGCACCGTAACAAGTTGTGTCCTGACGAAATTTCTCAATTTTAATTTATAAAAACTGTTTTGGTAAGCTTCACAATAGTTGTGTACCGATGAATTCAAATCGAGAAATTTATCCAATACAATATTATAATTATATATATTTATACAATAATAAAATAATATGTTGTTTCGTCAATAGAAATATAAAAGCTTTATTGAAAAATGTTCAAAATAAAGTATAATTATTTTTATTTTTTAATATATTAATATGACGAAACAACTATTTAATCTAATTTTCGTGTAAAATGTATGCATATAATATTGTAATGGATAAATATCTCAATTTAAATTTATAAAAATGTTTTTATTTAATTTTTTTCCTAATATTTTGTGTAATTATTTTTATTTTTAATTTATATTAGGTAAATACGAAAAAAGACGAAATAATAATTAATATTCTCGTGTAAAATATAAATAATATATAGCAGAAATGGAGAAATTTCTCAGTTTGAGTTTGATTTGTTTAAAATCTACTGGACACAACTCGTGTAACTTAAAAAAGGCCGAGAGACACAAATATACAATTCAGTATTTGGGACACGACTCTTTTGGAGCTCAGAGAAGAACCGTGGTGTGCGTCCGTCTATCGTGTATAGCTCTATTTTTTTTTTTTTTTATAGCAGTTAAGCCGATAACGGCAGCTATATACCAAAAACCGTTAAGCAAAACCAACTCGTGACGAGGTTAATACCTAGCATTATCATATTATCACCATTGTTTGGTATGCGAGACCAATAATACCAGCCTACAGGTGCGACTACCAAGAGGCGATGGCAGTGCATAAATTATAAAACACAATAGTGCATAGTAGGGGTGGGAGCTCCTCCCCTTTAAATTATATCGTTTATTTAGCCCTTGAGAAAAAAACACTGCCTGGTGAAGCCGCATCAATACGCACGATTATAGTAAATTGTAATCAATCGTGTCTATAATATTATACATAGATATTATTATATGAAGATATGCTGTACGGTAAAATAAAATAATATTATGGCAGTCGACTAAAAAAAAAAAAAAAAAATACAATCGTTGACAAATTATGAGCTATTCAACTACCTGTGTATCAAAAACCACTGACCAGATCAGTCGTCATAAAAAAAAAAAAAAAAAACATGTAATATATAATAAATTACATTGATAAAACTCGGGAGGCTATCGGATCTCGATATAAGTGAAACATTAAATAGTTAAATTAAACAGCCAGTGCCAGAGATCGGTTTCGGAATCGATTCCGTAGCGCGTCCCGGACCGCCGCCGCGCCGCCGTTGCCATATGGTAGGAACACAATATTATAGGAAGACTATCCGAACTCAACGTCGGCGTGCGTGCGCGCGCAAATATAATATTATAATATTTCGATTGTATAATATAAAAATAGGTTCTATTGCACGCATAATATATTACGTGCACTATCGGCGCGACGACGATTACAATTATTATTATTATTAGCAACGACGACGTCGTTGTAAGTATATTATAACTATATGACAACAGTAACACGGACGTCCTGTTACAATATAATAATATACGGGCGAGAGGACCGCACGGTATAACCGTTATCGTATCGTCGGAAATACGCGACCAAATATTATTATTGTGCGGCGTTAAAATATTATTTGCAGAAGTCACTCACCTGGTACATAATGTTCGACGACGCGCACTCTCATGTACAATAATAACGCTATGTGGGTACAATTTACATGGTGTGCCGGCGCGACGGACGGTAGACAAATGTGTTGCACGTCCGCGACCCGACGACGTTCGACTGGATGTAATGTTTTGTTTTCGTCCGCGCGCCGTAGGTGGCAGAGCTTTCGCCTCCCTCCCTCCCCCCCCTCCCGCCGGGTTTTCCATCAGCTCCGTCCACCGCCGCCGTCGAGCTCCTCTTCTTCCACCACTCCGCAGACCCCGCAGTCGCGACTTACCTAACCTACGGCCGGGCGACGACGATGCGCGCGGTTACCTTTTTATATACCGCTCCGCCCACCGTACATATATATATATATAATCCTTTCTCCGCCACCGCCTTTTTCACCTTTGCACTAGCGTTATACACATATAGGTTACAAGTACACGGAGTATACACCATGTATATACTATAATATATATTTAGGTACTTATTTGCTCTCGGGAGAGCGCTCGCGCAACTCTCGTGTGCGTGGGTGTCCGATTCATATTATCAATGAACGTCCGCCTCCCTCGCCGCCCACCGCAACTGCTCGCGAACGCGCGTATCGATCGGCCGGTGGCCACTTGTTGGCCTCGGTTTCTATCGGACACTTGCACGACGTTGTTACGTCTATATTACAGCGCTCGGATTGTAGGGAAAAAAGTGTACGCGTCGGTGAAGCGTATATCGTGATATGACAATAAATTACTATATATTATGATCTACGACGGGCACAATATGATTATTGTGGAACTAAAAACGCATACACGACAACCGCGACATGCAGAGGGAGTCATTGTTTGGAAAAAGTCCGCTGAAATGTATATATATATATATTTTTTTTTTAATGAGACACGCCCCCTCCCCTCTCCCACCGAATCCGAAGTAAAAACCAGCTGTGAGAAAAGACCCAGTAGAGTTCGTACTTCGTATACAATCGTTATAGAATTGCCCCTCTGGAGACGTTTGTCACACTAAACACACGTATATGACATTATATTATCGAGAGTCAGGTAAATTTCGTATTTCTCGTATTGCCGTATATCGTTCCCATGTGTGTGACAAAAAAAAAAAAAAACTATAGGTTAGGCAGGGACGACGAAACTTTTAGATATTGGTATTTATTAGTAATATAGGTACATTAATAATATTGACAAAATGCAAAATCGAAGTTTCACCATAGAATATGAATTGGAAATGACGGAATATCTGAATGGAGGTTCCGTAGCGTATAATAACAATCATGTTATAATATAGTAAATTAAAGTGGTTTGGCTTGGCGCGTTAGCTGCTACTAGTCGCGTTCTGCGACTGAGAGTAAACAACGCCCGCTATATACTATTAGCTCCTGTAATACTAGTTCCTTTGTAGTAGTAAAGACATTGTCATACATACACACACGTGTTAAAATATCCTACAGTACCCTCCCTAACAGTTCTACAGGCTAATGACCTTAGTTTCGAAGCCTTACTCCCCCCCCCCCAAAAAAAAAAGTAAATTAAAAATGTTTTTTGCTTTAGAGTGTGTGTGTTTCTATATATACATATATATTATACCTATATGGGATTAACTAAATAAATGCCAAATTCAATATTAAATACCAACAATTTGTTTTTGTTATAATTAATATGGCTATGAGTAAATGCATTAGTTAATAATATTATATGCGAATGAACTTAATTCATAGTTTAATGAGCTTTCCGATGTATTGTTATATCACCTGAATTTAAAGTAAATATTATGTGATGTCACCAAATCACATATAGAAATTAGCAATAAAAATATCAAACATAAATAAATACTATTGTATCCGGGTATACAAAATTATAAAAAAAAAAGGTTAGATGTACTCAAATTTATATTAATTATTATATAAATATATAATAGTATAATTTATCTAATTAAATAAATCATTATTCGGTAGGCAATAATGTCATGTTGCTTATTAGTGGTATGATATTCGAGTATTATGTGTTTACAAATAAAATTAGGAACATAATTTAGACATAATGTCTTTTTACAGTATATATATATTTTGTAGAAAAATAATAACGTAAATGCTGTTGATATGTAGAAGAAGGATGGATAAAGAATCGATAAACCATTTCGGACTCCAATAAGGCAATATCCATGTAAAAACAAAGGTTTGCAAAATATTGGTTAACGTTTGGTGATGATTGTTATACATTGTTTAAATAAAACTCTATACACAACAATATGACATTAAGAAGATTACAAATATAAATAATTCAAATATTATTCTAGTTGCTAATATATTTTAATTTGTATCTAGTTATACACTTTAATTGTAATAATAGTTAATTACAAGTTTAAGATGTTTTTTATCTGCTAAGTATTATGTTCTAAAATGTTTATCGTAAAAATTTATATAAATTAAATTGGAGAACGTGACGAAACTTCACGTAGATGTTAAACTCTTGCTTTTTAAATTTTTCATTGAGATAAATATTAAATTTTTTCAGGAAATAGAAAAAATCTCGTAAGTCAATTGCAAATAAGAAATCATAATAAGGTGTATATAATTTATTTTTGTATGCATCCACATATTTAGAAATTACAAGAGTTTCAAACTTTCAAATTACTGCAATGTTGATGAACTTTGCAATTATTTACTATAACAATTATAAAATATATTTTTAAATAATCATCATTTATAAGTGGAATGTACTTATTGTTGAAAATGTAGAAAATGTTTTTAAATGTTTTTTTGTGTCTAAATCATAATAAGATTTTATGAGATTTCTTTCTGAAATGGAAATTGAGTTTTCGCGGAAATTGTTTGGTTATAGATTGTTTGATGTCGATTATACAATTAGTTACTAAAATACGGTATTGGTCTAGAGTCGTTAGGACAAAGTCGCGGGGCTACATTAAGTTAGTTCCCGAAATAGAAATTGAATTTTCTCAGAAATTGTTTGAATATAAATTGTTTGATGTCGATTAAATTAGTTATTAAAAGGTTATTTTTGTCCTGAAAATTAAAAAGTATCTCATTTTTAAACGGTCAGAGAAACACTAGTGCTTATGCCTTCGAAAGCTTAAAGTTTCTGTTATTTCACACGCACTATACACCACGTCGTTTAGCCCGTTTTTTTTTTAACAGTCGATACTGTATTTTAAATTTAATTATTACGTTTACCAGACTTTAACTCTGTGACTTTTGAATGTACAAATATTTTCCTTGTTATTATATTGCATAATATAGTACTTTGTTTAAATATTGGCAGTGTAATTACATATAATATATGTAAAATATCATGTACAAGTTGAAATTTTCATTTTTGATCGCGATTTTGCATACGCGCCGGGCTGCAGGACAGACTAAGTGATAGTAATTGGCACATTTCGGGGCAAGAGTATGGATGTGCCGTGCGAAGTGGACGTTGGCCGCCTGTAACAGGAAAATCATAACATCGGATATTTGTACATCCCTAAAATTATATACCGAGGGTAAAAATTTCTAAGATACATATGCTTACAATATAAAATATACGTATTTTATAAAACCTATAATTTATTTTATTAGATTGGACAGTGAACATACACTAATATTCAATTAATATATTTATTGATGTAAACAGTTTACTATTTGAGTATTTTACACGTCTTTAACCCAATTTCAATGCCAATCTGTATACACTATTGCCGTTTAAATGTCTAATATTGATCCATATAAACAACTAATTTATATATAAGCTGAATAACGTACAAACTTTGCTTTTACTCATATTTTTAGGAAAACGTAATAACATTTTTGGTGTTTTTCTTCTTTTCGCCTCCAAGAGACTTTATTTAATAAAATAGTCAACGGTTCAAGGGTTGGTTTGTTGGTTGTTGTACCTAGGTCCCACTCTATTAAGATAATATATCAAAGACAATACAGCTTTTATCATATTATTCGATTTTTACTAGGTAGTCAATAAAAATAAAAATATCAACAACAGTTACTACAAAAGTACAAACACAAAATATTATAATTGTCACATACAATAGCTATATATTATAATATGCATAATATACAATTGAAAATCGATTACTATAATAAAGTAGATGTAATATTTTTACGTTATATTTTCATGAAAATGATTTATTTTTTTTAAGTAATTATACAATACCTTTGTCACATATTTTAGCTAGTTGAAATATGTTTCCTCCCGTGTCACAAAACGGATCAATAGCTATTTTCACACCTTTACACTAGGGGTTGCCATAGATGTACTTAACACTTTAGTGCACACTGAATAAAAACTCGCTATAAAACAAAACAAAGCATACAATTATAATTTTTCTTTTTTAAATATGATATTTTAATTTAAATAATTTATTGTACATGGCTGTTTTTTGGATTCATCTCGAAAAACGTCGTGAGATTTCACAGCCTCCAAACGTTTTGGACTTTGCATCTCTACGAACAGGGCAGGTTTCCTTTTCATCATTATTAAAAAATAAATATGTATTTAACGAAAATTGCGTTTCTGTATCCACATTTAAACAAATGTTTATATTTATATTTCATAAGAGAAGTAGCAAGGTGGCCATTTTTAACGGCTTTCGCAGACTTTCCAAGCGTCGTTAAGCCAAACAATATATCGATAACTATATTTTTGATCTCCGAAGACGTGATCACGTTGAATATTGCACAAACCGATATCACGACGAGTAGCGTGTCGGTTTTTGCGAGCATTATCAAAAGACACGTCGTCGTACTACTATGTTTTGCAATGTGTGTAAAAAAAACCGAAGTTATAAAAACAAATATTAAATGGAATGCTGCACGTTGATTATTGTGGTATCACATATATTAGGAGAATGTTTGTGTACAGAGTGAATCACCAAGCATCCGTGCGCTTTTTTTCTTCAATAATGTAGTTATTCAAAACCTGATTTTTAGTATTTTTAAATAAACTTAAAGACCATAATATTTTTTAATAATTAAGCTTTTTCGTACTATTCATAAAGTTTCCCGTGAAAATACGAACTTTTATTTTTCAAATAACCCCCTCCTCCTTTTCAATATTTAGCTGATAATTTTTCTGAAAAATTTTAAGTTTTAAAATCAAAATTCAAACGAATAGTTTTAAGTTTCTAAACACGTGTTTCGAACATCTTATATCCCCATTGTTTCTGTCCGTCCGTCCGTAAGTTACCACTAGGCATATAGTTACGATTGTCATAGATTACGAAAGTAACAAATCAACGGAATTGTTATTAATTATTTATTATTAAAAAGAAAGTTATAACTTATATATGAATTCTTACTAGTCAATATTAAAAACCGGTTAAATATTGAGATATTTAAAGTTTTTATACATACCTAAGCATATTCAAGTCACCAAATTATTTATAAATTCTACGTGCATGGTAATCTAGCTATTAAATACGTTTAGAAACCGAGAATTCAGCACGCTCTCATAGTGAGCTTTTCTAATTTGGTTGAGTTATTGAACTTTGTATACTAAGAATAAGTACTAATAGGTTCATGATAATGAGTTTGGAAGATATGAAGGATATAATGATTTGAACATTTTAGTAATTAATATTAATGTACATTAACATTTATAATTTGTAAAAATGGTCCAAGTATAATACCAGATCCAATATTAAATTTATTTTATATTTTTTTAAAACCATTTCTACTTTTAGTATAAACAAATATTTTAATAACTGAGAAACTACTCGTTAAATGTTTAATTATAGGCACATCAAAATTTTTAAAAAAATTATTCACTAAATAATTTTAAGTGAAAGGGGGGGGAGAGGGGAGTTCTTATTTAAAAAACAGATTGTTGTATAGTCACAGTACATTTAAGTAAAACAAAAAAAAAAATCAAGAAATTTAAAAAATTTAAAAAATGGGCTTTGACTAGTTTAAGTATAATAAAAAATTCCAAAAATCAAAACTTGAATAGGTTAATTCATCATAAACGGAAAAAAAATGGGAGTGAACAGCAGAATTTGAAAATCACTGTGTAAATAAATAAAATGTTATTACGTCTGAATTCAGATGTGCATCGTCAGCGCCCTAAACTTTTCGCCCGATCGAATTCGTCAATTTGTTAGGCCGGCAGCGGCCTTTGTCGGCCGAACTCAAAGCTGATTGCTGTTTATTCGGTGACGACGACAGTGCGAAGTGTCTACTCTTGATCAATTCCGGTTGGTGTACCGATACCGGTACAATATGTTGACATAACTGTCGTCCCGAAACGAGAATCTATTTCAATATTATGACGACCGTGATGAGACTTGACATTCACCATATTGACAAACTCACCGCGGCGCGACGGTAATACAGCGCGTTACGTTATAATGTCGTAGTGGTATGATTTTCAAAATGTTTTTATATGCGTAGTAGTAAATAAATTGATCCCGATAAAATATTATTGTTACTTATAGGCGGTACTAGAGATGTACCCTTTCTTTGAAAATTTGAAAATTCATTTTCTTAGCATGATTAATTTTTAAGGTTGCACAGTTGGCCTACGACAATAGGTACGGTTGGTTTATATTGTAACAAGTATAACGTCAAACAAAAACACTTAGATTTTAAAATAAATAATAACTATTATTTTTTAAAAGTTTTATGAAGTTAAATTTGTATTATTTAAATTAAAAATCAAACGACTGTCAATATAAACTAAAATCAAAATATATACCTACATCCCTACGTGTTAAATAATAAAGAATATTATTTATCAACCATAAATTATAAATAGTTGTGACTTATGGTATTGTGTTAAAACTAAGCACAATATGTCATTTTTAAAGTAGTTAGTGTATAATTGTGAAAATAATTCAAACACAATAAATAACAAAAAATGGCAAAATCAATAAATGTAGAAAAATATTTATACATTCAACATTCAATTAATAGATAAAAATGCACATTAATTACTGAGATAAATTATTTTGTATTTCCTAGGTAAGTTATGTTCTATAGCAGCCTAAAATAATATTAAAATGAGTAAATGGTAATACAAGTACACGATTTTAAATATAACTATGAAGGTTAAACATACCATCACTTTATAATACCAAGGGATTTATTTGAACTTTTATAAAAAAATCACGAAAATTTACATTAATAGGCTGTACTATAACGTTATCTCAATTTTTAATAGGAGCAGCAAAAGTTTTTAACCAGCCCAATGACACGCTTATAGAACTAAAAAAAAAAGCCATCGCTTAGCTCACAATTATTTTTTACTTACATTTTTATCTAAATTCAATTTACTACTTCTTATAGCTTTATATTTTTGTTGGAAAATACATCATAATTGCATAGCCAAAAAAGACGCGGAGAACTACAAAATGACTATTAAATCGCCTACCTATAGTAAGTGACGTCGTTTTTAATTTATCTAGAGTAGCCAAACAAAATAAACTACAATACTAAACACGGCTGCTAACAAATACTATCTACATCGGAAGTTTTTTAGAAATCACTCTCAAACAAACCATATTTTTAAGTGGTTGTTTTGTTTTTAGAATTTTATTGTATTAGTCGATATAACCTATTATAACGTCTAGCGTTGAAATGAAAAAAGTAATTTTAGAAATAAGATTGTGTGGGATTATAATATTATATTGTTGTCGTACATGCCCGCATACAAAGCTTTGGAATTGTGTACCTACATATATAATCCATGTCTTATTTCCGCTCGACTCAGAGAAAGAGAAATTAACAATTTTAGCTCGTACATAAAAATACGGGCACTGAACGCTTGAGCATATTGACCCAAAATCTAACACGTTTGGGTACAAATAGACACAATGTTTGGAACCGTTCTCCCAAATTACAGGTAAAAATATTATTTTGAATCTAAACGTGTTAGGTCAAAAATACATAGATAATACATACACAGAGCCAGATAAGTGTGATATTATATTCCTTCTCACAACACACACCATTTACACCAAGGATCTCCGACTTTTTTGAGCCACCTACTATTTTTCAAAAATCTCGCGGAAAATAAAAACACGATGCGTAATGAAAACACGCGTTAAATTATAAAAAATACATTCTATGCTTAAAATGTGTTCCCGGGTCTTAAATAAAGACAAGGCCCGCGGGCTGAATACCACTGACTTACACGTTACAGCATCGTACAACTTGTATATACACGTCCTCGAGTCTCTAAATATTCAAACAGAGAAATTATAAAATAAATAAATTACTAACTGATCTTACACGACGTTTGACAAATTAAATAATTCCAGTGGATCCGCATCCTATTTTAAATTCCGTTGAATGTATACTACACATAATAATATGTTTAACACGGTCATTTGGGTGGTTTTGACCAAATATAAAATACGGGACTAAAATGATATACAATTATAACAACTATTTAATTTTCTGTAACCAATGGCAACCCTATACAACAAAAAAAAAATATTATGATAAAGTGTGAGTATCTCTTTAAATACAAAATTTAAAAATTTGGTTTCGATGTGCACATTCTTGAGTGTATAATTTTACGTCTGTATCAAATTTAAAAACCAAACGTGTCATTTTTGAGGAGTTGTGTTTAGGCTAATTATTTCGTTCTTAGCGGTCACTGCTCGTCTTTGTGTGTGTAGTAAATGATCATTAATGTGTGTATACGGGCCCAACCATCACCCGCGTCATACATATTACGCACGCGCATGCACATGATAAATATTACATAGATCAAAATATTCAAAACCAATTTATGGATGTGAAATAGCTACACACCGGACGAAAATGTAAGTACTTACAAAGGTTTAATTTAAAAACTGTAAAGATATTTGAATGTAAGATTACTTTGCATTAGTAGTCGTAGCACTTTTTCAATTTTATCAATTTTTCAATTTTTTATGTATTAAATTTATTAAAAACTATGTACTAAAAATATTTAATATTTGCTCTACTGATGCATAGTTAATAACCTTATGACTAAATCAAAAATCTTTACATTTTTTAATTCGAACCACTAGAACTACCTACCTTAATTTTTGTCATTCGTTTAGGTCGTTTTAATGAAAAATTAATTGGGTTTGTAGGGACCTTAATTAAAATTTTTTACCCACATTATATGAATTATTTTTCTAATTTTCGTATTATATATCTACATTTTTTGTAGACAATTAAAAATATAGCTTTTTTTTTAATGCTACTTGTTAAATATTTATACGTTTTATATTTTGAATTTAAAATGCATTTTTTTTAGATTTTTTTACTGCGTTTGATTTGCAGCACTAACTATAGCATTTAAATCAAAACAAATAATTTTATTTATTAATAAATAATATAATTATACTAGACATGTAATTTACAATGAACATTTGTTTTTAAGCATATTTATTTAAAATAGTTTCATTATTAAGGACTTCCTATCCAAATCTCTTTCGATGAGGATTAAAAATTGATAAATCCGATACATAATTTTGACTCATGATAGTGATAGGTACGTGTCTATGATATGTAATTATTATTTATGACAATCGTGGAAAATGTGGTGCTAGCATTAAATTCAGGGTGCAAAGCACCCTTAGTATCCTTGTCATTTGTACCAATGATAGTTAGTAACTTATATAAAATGTATTTTTTTAGACCTATTATTACGAGTAGTCAGTATGGAAGAAAATCCAAATTAAAAACTCGTACAGTCAATATTTCCGGCAAAATTTAAAATTAATATTTAATTTATAAATGCATGTGTTCAGGTCGGTTTATTGAATAATTGACAGGGTTTGCAGAGGCCTTAACGCGGTAGACTTATTGGTTGTGGATCGTTTACACATACACAAACATTACATTTTATTAAGATTGTCTAATTATTTAATTAAGATTATCGTGACAATAATTTCCTAGTATAGGTACCTACCCACACAATATAATGTAGTTCCTCAAAATCATAAAAATTGTTATGTTTTTCCATCAAAAAGTATAACAACAAGCTCATTGAGCTGCTTTTAAAATCAGACAGGGTCAAATGCCCACATTGCAAACCCTCCCCCTCAAATAACACTGATGATGACTACGGCCAGGTCATTATTGTACTACGTGAAAATTACGTTCCATTTACCATTCAAGAGCACTCGTCACATAATATATTTTAATCGCGGTGACCGCTCATCTCATTTGTAGGGCAAAAGACAGATGTCGGTTAGTGTATTATACATATTTATTGCAGAATTTAGAAGAGTCACAGAAAAATCATCACATTTGTGTAAAACTATATTATTGATAGGTAGTGTAAGTAACATTGCACTTGTTTACAACTAAAATGTATACCTAACTTGTATGTGTACATATAAAAAAAACAGAATCCATTGGGATTAGTTTGTTATATTATATAACTATGGATACTTCCATTTTTTTTATTTGTTATAAATATGCACCTGCAAATGCACCTATTTGTTTATGGTTTACTGTTTTTATACGAGACGCGCAAACACTTATCGTGATGAAGTTGTATCGATGCGTCTTTCGTTCCGAGGGTCTATAGTCTATAAAATGCATCATGACCCAAAATAAAAAAATTATATTTCTTCTTGTCCGCAAATTAATTATTTTTATAGAAACTTGGTGTATCCGCAGGGCGTAACCAGTGGGTTGGCTAGAGAATTCGATGTTGAATATTTAATGTAATGTATCGATTACCCACTTGAAAATATAGACGACTAGACAAATTAAAGTTCTGGAATTTTTCGGTCGTGAAAACTTTTCTCTAACGGCTAGATTTAGTTAATCTTTCGTTTTTTTACATAAATTAGTTATTAATGGTCAAAACGTATTGGTTAGTGTCTGCTAATTTTGTATCTTAACTTAAGTTATTCGTTTATTCTAGTCTTGATTATTATCTATTCCCTTTAGGATTAAATGCATTTTCTTAAAGTATTTTGAATATATATTTTTTAGTACATAGATATAATAATAGTATATATATGTATATGTATTTAAATATTAGGCACCTAAATGTTCCACAAGTTAGTGTAAATTATTATTTGATATTAGTTATTATTATTATATATTGTGTCACACAATTATGGTTTAAAGTATTCTTAAAAATATCTTACCATATGTACTTAAAAATGAAAAACTCAACTCAAAAGTCTTCACATTTCGTTATTTAACTCTAGATAATATATAAGTTTCTAAAAATAGCCTTAGTCTTGAATCATGTTTTATACATATTTTATCACAACTATAATTTAGTTTACATGGTCAAATAGAATCCAGACAGTTTAAGAACACGTCCATACTGCGAATGTTCAAAATAGCTTTAATATTATAAATTTATAATATATCTTTTGTAGTAACAACCAACTATTACATCAAGCACATATATTGTTACCTGTCACAATACATAAACATAATTAGAATTAAAATTATTAACTAAGTTAATAAAAATGTATGCAATATTAGCTACTTATTGTCATCTTATTATTATGAATAGAAAATCATTATACCTATGCATTGATAAATTATTACAATCAAAAACCTACTCTTAGAGTTAAGCTTGATTTATTAAATTGATAAATAATTTTTTTTCTTATTTATACACTTATAATACAAATGTTATAGTTATGAAAAACAATTTTTTTAAATTAAAACAATTGTTAATTATAGTAGAATAAAACCAGATTAAAATGAAATGACAATATTTCAAATTTAAAATAATAATCTTGTCTAAATATTTTAACTTTAAAATCACTAGGTGTATAAACTGTATTAGGGTAATTATTTTATAAATGTTAACAATTAACTTATAATTATTTAAATGTAACGATGTTTTCACAGATTTCTTACATAAATTCTAAATTTTAAAATATTTATAATTTTATACAGGGGTGTATTGAATTTCTAATCTAATATCTAAAGACTATTATAGATAAAAACAGATGTTTGAAATTGTTGATAGGTACCTACATTAAAGCACTTTAAGTTTTCCCAAAAAAGTGTTTAAGGATAAACAATAAACACATTGTAGTAAAACTAATAAAATTATATTAAAAAGTCTCAGAACTAAGAGATATTTTCTTTTTACTATTCCAAAATAATAAATAATAAAAAAAAACAATTTTCAGAACAAATTTAATTTACAAACACAAATAAAAACATTTATAGACCTAAAGTGTTTTTAAAAACCACAGATACAAACTACCAACAAATAAAATTATTTAAACGCCTGTTGTAGAATTATTTATGATTTCTAAAAATAAAAACCAATAGCTTTTTTAAACAAAAATACAAAATAAGACGTTTTATTCATATTTTAAAAATTATATTTATTTATCTAATGGTTTGTAGCTACTTACTCTAATAATGAGGTCTATAAATAATTATGTGGGTCTAGAAATATATATATCTATAATTTATTAACTTTAGACAATATATTAACCAACTATTGCGTTATGTTTACTTAGCTCTTAAATTATATCAAATATTGATGTATGGACGCTGTATTTATAGAATTTATAATAACACGGTTATACGGTTTATACGGTTTATATACCTATTTAATAATAATAATAATAATAATCCTTTTAATAATATTATGTACATGTTATAAAACCGTACAATGTTCGAAGTTTACTATTTAATAATTACAATTATCTCAAAAACCAAGTACTTAATTACTATAAATTAAAACAATGGTAATACTTTCTATATTATCTAGGATAACATAATGTAATATAACAGGTGTCAAGTACCTGTTATAATTATTTTTATATGTACTATTTCCAGGATGGTTGCATTTTTTTTAAAAAAATAATTCTTGAGTTAATTTATTATTCTACCAATTAAAATTACTAAGTATTGATCTTTGTATTTCGTAGTAACCACAGCAATCTCTAGATTCTATAAACCATATACCTATAGTATTATTTATTATCTACCTATTATTAGTGGGGCTCATTATCTTCTTGAAGAGTAAATAAAAAAATTATTATTATTTTTCGTCGCGTTAGAAAAGTTCACTTGAAAATTAAAGTTAGTCGTTCCTGTTCACTTTTTTTTAAAAGAAACACATTCATCTGGCCGTTCATCAAAACTATTAAATTATAAATCTACAAATTCGTTCACCAGAACAAAAATCAATTATAAAATTAAAATACTCTTACTTTTAAGTATTTAATATAATTCACTGCAAGGGTAGTAACCTAGGTATCAAGTTTATTGAAATCAAAGCCGAATTCGTTCACATTCTATTTTATAATATAGGCTATTGGTAGGTACCAAAGTGAGTGACGTTCACGTGTCGTTCTCAAAATACAACGTGAACGCGATGGACACTTTCTTTCCAAACGCACTGCAGCTTTTTCGTAATAACGATGATAGTTGTACGCAGTTAATAAGGGATTTATTTTCCAGGAACTATTTTCCTTCCAATATAGCAGCTTACGTGTGCAGGCGAATTCAACCTAAAATTGTCGGAAACACATCCGTAACACATATATAATACATTTTAGAACATCAATGTTCACTATATTATATTGAGTTATTGTTATTAACATTTTCACCAGAGTAACTCACTCGACAATTGTACACGATTACCGGACTATTATATACGATAATAGATCACATTTACTACTAAGGTAAATTTGCCTCTGTTACTCCATGTATACACGAACATTAAATGCATAATTTTTTTAATTTATTTAACTATACATGCGTTTGTGAAAAAAATCTGACATTTATATAGTTTTATAGATGTATTTATAACTTTATTCATATAATAAATAAGCCAATAAACTATTAAAAACATATATGCATTTATAAAATATATTTATGAATATTAAGTATTAATTAACCGAAAGGTAAAAATGTATTATAACGTTCTGTTTGAAATTTGTTTGAGTGCGGATAGACAACATAATATGTCATTAAAATTATTATCACCAATTATTTAATTTTATATAGAGATTTTTATTTTGTTTTTTTATGTTTTGAGTTCAAAAAAATATGTACCTAGTACAAGTGATTAGCATCAACTTATTATAATTTACAGAAAAAAATTATAAATCACATTTATATATGATTATAATAATTATACAATTACATTATTAGAATGCAGATCAATTGTATAGTGTCTAATCTCTACTTATATACTAGTTATATTATTCTGTACTTGACATTCTTGGCGTTTATCTTAATAAAACAAATAAATAAAAATAAATAACTGTAGTAGAAAAAAGAAAATAGTAGAATAAAACTATAAGATAATTGTAATAAAATTTATTTTTAAATTAAACACACAACTTGTTTAAAAAATATTTCTAATGTTATCACCGTGAACTAAGATAATATCTTAGTTCATGGTTATCACTTATTTGTATATATAGATTATATATTATAACAAAATATAATATTATTAATAGACAATTTTTTCAGGAACACTTAACAAAAATAAGAATTATATATTATTGCTATATAGCTCTCCCGCCCAGCGTTGCCTGAGCCAAGTATTAAGTTAAGATTAATCTGAAGTGATTTACATGCATCTAAACCACCTAAGTAGACAATCCACTACATTAGATCACGGACAATATGGGAGCAGTAAATTATCAGGTATGCAATCCTCCCGCAGTGGATTGCGGACCCCATGAGGTGTGTAAGTGAATGAAATCAGAATTAGGTAGGTACATGAAAAACATTGTTATGGTTGCTCATGCTAAAGATTTGTTTTTTCTATAAATTTACTTGCAAAAATGTATATATGGTATATTCCTACTAATTTTAGTAATAAAATATGTAACTATCTAAAATACTATAAATAAACAGAGATTATACATACCATAGCAACTATGGTTATCAATAGCATCATTTATAAACAAAAATTTCTATCGTAAATCTCCAAATCCCTGTGTGAGCCCCTCCCAAGGTTGGACCTCTACCTTTTTAAATTAGTCTATTTTCTTCTCAGTTGTCTAATCTATCTCTGTCCCAAATTTAATCGAAATAGGTTGAACGGCTTGAGAATGCATAAAAGACAGATAGACAGACATTCATTTATATATATATTATTATTATTACAACTTATAGATTATAAGAATTTTATATATAAAATAAGTTGTATCCAATGACAACCATTTATAAACAAATATATCCATCGTAAATCTCAAAATCCTTGTATCAGTACATGTTTAAAATGCGAATTTTGGTTTAAAAAATAGCCTATGACCTATTTTCAAACTTACCAAATATACACAAAAAATTTCATGAAAATTGGTCGAGCCGTTTTGGAGGAGTTCAATTACAAACACTGTGATTGCAGAATTTTATATATAAGATATAATATTTATTGGTATATTAATGAATATAAAAAGCTATGTTTATGATTAATAATTTATTTTTTAATGTATTAAAAAACCACGCAATATAAAACTGATCTTTCTAGGTTAACACTGTAGTCCGTTACTTACTGATAAAATACATAATTTTTTTTTGTTTTGGGGGCTGGTGCCCATTCAAACTGGTGCGTATTTAAATTGTTATCATTTTAAATTCAAATTGTGATAAAAAAATGTTGAAAATTATTCTGAATGGTGATTGGAGTTCATTTACTAAAGAATAAATCATATTATATTAAAAAAAAATTAAATATCAGTAAATAATAATACTAACTATATTGTGTGCAATTTTATACTATACAGAAAATAAAGATTCAGTTTTATAGTTTTTATGAAAAATAAAATTAATTTATATAATTTCTACAAATTTCATATATATTTATAAACTAATAAACAACTAATTAAGAATGTAATCAATTTTTATATAGTTTGCTTAAAAGAAAAAATGAAATTGATTAATAAATAAATACAAAATGCTACATTCAAGCTTCAATATTTTTCTCAGAAAAATTGTAAAATGACGCAGACACAAACAAGATTAAGTTATATAAAAAACAGGTCTATCTATTCAGAAATCAAATTATAAAAAAATGTATTAATATTTTTAGCTTTTTAAAAAGTATTGGTTTTTTTTTATAAAAACTGTAATTTTTTTTTTAAGTCAATGGTTAATAAACTATGAAATTAAAAATTCTTACCTCTATGCACAGGTATATGTATATATTTTTTTAATATAAGTTGTACTTTTTCTGGTGAGATGTTGGTGACCTGCAAGCTCAAAAGCCAGTGCACTATGGAATTAATTACAGAAGTTTTAGCGTCTTTATAGATATAATTATCAATAGTTTACAATGTTGTTAAAAAGTTTTAACAACAGTACTGCATAGTAAAAAAACATTATTGTTCTAAATAAAAAAATTAAAAATAATATAAAAATATATTTAAAAAAAAATAAATTAAAAATATATTTTTTTATTTTATCAATACGATGTCCTTAAACAAATTATAACAAAATATAATAGTTTCAATAATATTCAAGAGTTTTTAATGCAGAAATAATAAAAAAAAAACTCATTATTTTAAAAATAAGTAGGTATATTCTTACAACAATAATCTGTCAGTAATAATTAATCCAGGTAAAGTCTATAACATTATAAAAAGTATTCGAGTTGCTATTTAATTCCACAGCAACAGAAAATGGCAATACTAATAAGTAATTTTTTTTTTTTTATAACATCATAATATCAGCTACTATAGATAATAATATTATCTAAATATTATAAATAAATATTATATATGAATATTATCTTAACATAATATTATTATGTAAATTTCCCTTTGAACTAATTCTGGAAATTCCCTATTGTTTATTGTAATCCATTTGCTTTACATATGCTTACTACTCAGAAGTTATTTATAGTTAATTATCTTCTCGGCATGTTACTAAACACATGTATATGAAATATACGCATACAATAAAATTACAATTGTCTTGGTGAGTTAATTCAAAACTTAAATCTGTTCAGAAATGTCAATAACCCATGGCTAAATATACTATATAAAAGGTGATTTTTTAAGCACGCTTATTGTATTTTTATGCCTAAATTATACATATAATCAAATTATGAACTTTGGAAGTTTTAAATATACTTAAAGATCATTTTTTCGAATTTTTGAAATTTTTTATATTACTTAAGGATGATTTCATGATTAAACATACTTAATTTTTCAAATAAGAACCCCGTTTTTTACTTTAAATCATTTAGCATACATTTTTTAAGAATTTTAATGTGACTAAATTAAAATTCGAACGTGTAAAATAACTTTGTATACTAAGGATAATATATCTATGATGGTAATATGATAAATAAATATGGGGCTTAAATGATTTAAAAATGTTTGTAATCATTATTGATCTATCAATAAAAATAATTTGTTGAAATAGTCAAAGTATAATAAATACTACACCTAATATTACATATAATTTATATTTTTATAAAACCATTTTTAAGGATTTTTATCCTTAGTATACACAATTTAATAACTCAGAAACTACTCATTAGAATTTTAATTTAAACAAATTAAAATTGTCAAAAAAATCATTTGCTAAATACGAGTAACTTGCAATAAAAAATGGGGGTTTTCATTTAAAAAATAAAAGTTTGTATCATCGCCACAGGACACTCCTTAAGATGTACAACAAAATCACGAATTTGAAAATACGATCTTTAGGTATATTTAAAAATTTTAAAAATCAGAATTTGAATAAATGTACTATTAAAGGAAAAAATGGAGGTGAGCCTGATTCAAAATCACCCTTTATTATAAGTCAGGGTGTGTTATTCAATAAAATTCAAAATATTGATACAATAATGAAGAAAGTATATTTTATAATACAAATACTTAATACATTCAAAATATTTAATTATAATTTATAGTTTTTAATTACAACCTTCTTTCTCGTGGATGTTGTAGATGAGTCACAATCAGGCCCGGATTGGGCCAACAAATTACCAAGAAAATTTAGGTAAGTTGGCTGTAATTTTATTTTTATATGATAATGAGAATTTAGAACAAACATATGTAAAAAATATAATTGAATCGAATTATTAAACCATACAATAGATGTAGTCAAATTTTAAAAATCTTAAGACTAGGTGTGCCGATACCTTACTTATCCGACATTGATCACAAGTAAAGTAGTACCTACGCTAATTATTGTTCGATTTGATTAAGGTCTATCTAAAAAGCCTTTGCTTACTTTGATGTGTAATTTAGTTTTTAATGTTTTTGTGACAGTAAATTTTGAGAACTGACCTGTAAAATCGATTTTTTTTTTTGTACATAGTTTCCGTTAAATACAGAAATAAAAAATACTTTTATAATATCTCTATATATGTATAAAAGAGTGTATGTTAGTAACTTTATACTCAAAAACTACTGAATAGATTTTCCGGAAATTTCAAATTGTTTTTAGAGATATCAGGATAATTTAGAGAGTAGTTCTAATTACGTTGGAAAATATACTAAGACGTGCTATGTCTAATTCACCATAGAAGGATTGATCATTTCGGTCGAATTAATTCACCAAGAGAAAAACACCGACGCCGTTTGCATGTGAACTGAAGTACACTAAAACTAAGATACACCTAAAATAGGTAGCACTGTATTTTTTATTTATTAATTTTCTCACTGGCCAAGACAGGTTATACAGCTAGTTTATTTTGTAAAAACGATTAATATTTATTAATAATAATAACAATTTATAAACGTTATATTTAAGTATATAATTTGTAAAGCTAAATTCATAGCAATTACTCAATAACGAACAAAATATAGTAACTAAATATTTTAAAACATTTTATTTAATAATTTATTTAAGACATTGCATAGGTCCTTAATATGTTGATGAAATGTATCTGTTGAATATAAAACATCAACCATCTCATAAATAACCAATACTATCAGTTAAAATATTAAAAAAAATTATTATATTTGTATTTGAATATGCTAATAAAATCGTATTATTTTGTACAATAGTAGTGCTAATATAGAACAAATATTAGTACTATGTATTGTTAATTAAAAACAAGCTTAGCAGGTAAAGGGTTCCAATATTATTGGGTGGCTACTAGTTGCGTCCCGCGGTAAAAATTTCTTCCAAATTGCGGCCAGAGTTTTTTTTTTTTTTTTTGTACATATGAATTGCGGCTCGAGTTTTTATGGATTACACACGAATTGCGGCCAGAAATTTAAAATTAAATTAGTTAAAATATATAAATTAAAATTAAGAAAAGCTTCATTTTCCTTCCCATTTTTATACAGACCTAGGACTGTTTGGAGTATCAGTAGATACTGTAGGTAGGTTAAAAATGATATCTTGTTTTTATTTAAAAACTTTGGCACTGGTAAAAACGTATATGATATGTTGAATATTTTTTTTATTTTATTAAAATGTTAATGTAATTTTTAAAATTCGTAGGTATTATGGCACTGGTAAAAATTTGTATGATAGTATTTGTATAAATTCAAGTTTGTCAATTTGGTTTTCTTCTAACCGTTTCATAGCATTTCTAATAAATGTTTCTTTGTCAATTATATTTGTTCTACGAGTATTTAAGTGAGTGCTTCTTAACATTATATAGGTATCATTTTATATAATTTTCAAAACATCGATGAATACAAAAATATTAGGATGAACACTATAGAACAAAACGTTGAATTTCGAATGAAAAGTCTCATAACTATTAGCAGTGCGCATAGTAGACACCGAGTATTTTGCTCACAAAAAAGGAAGAAAATTAGACTCTTTTGAAATGTATGTTTCTAATATATAATCAACAAATATTTCTACTTTTTTATTTTTTGGTTGAATAGTCATTAAGTAATCTGTAAAACAGTCACTCACATCGTTTGGATTCAAAAATAGTATGCCAAAAAAGTATTCTAAATATTCACCAATTTCGATATTTTTTTGTACTCACTACTTAAGTCAATTGTCTGAATTTTTCGCCACCAGCTTTGGGCTAAATGAAATCAATATTCTTTTAAATTAATAAAAGGCCAAACTTTTAATAAAGCTAAATGAATCGCCTTTTCCAAATCAGTAAAAGCAATTTTTGGTGAAAATCCTACGTTGAGTTTGCTACATTCAGATATGATGTGCATTTAACGCCTTTTTTTATATATTTTAGTTTCTTTATTGGAAAATATAAAAAATAAGAGAGATAAAAATTACCATTTTGTAAACCATGAACTCTAAACATTTGGGTAAATAATTTCGGACAACTTTTAAAGATCCCATCTACATAAATTGTATCAACTTTACTCAAAAATATTAAATTGGTTTCAGTAGAAAATAATAAAATTTTTGATGTGTTGTCATTTACAAGTAAAAAATTTTCCTTACAATTTGTAATTAATAAATAATTCATATTATCTAGAATGATATGTAATTCATTTAAATCCATAGGTAACTTTGGCATAATAGATGATCGAGAATGATGAATATTTTTCTTATTAATGTTAAATCGTATATTGTCAAAGTGTTTACGTCTTGTGTAAGGTGGCTATGAATAATTTTACTTGGCTTCCCATTAATATCATCAACAGCTATACGTTTCACTTAATTACTCAGTTTGTCTGTTTAATGTTTCATTACTATCTTTTTCGTGGTTTTCATTATTTAAATTTTTTTTAATAATTGCGTTATTATTATTTAAATGAATATATGTTGTACAAGTCTTTTTAGTACAGCGATATAGATCAACATTATCTTTTTGAATATTTATAGAAATGAAATTTATATTCATTGATACAAATAAATTGCGATTTTTTTCACTCAACATATTATTCGACATTATAAATAAATTGAAACATAAACATAAAAGCAGCAGAACGTTCTTACTTTCTTAGCAGTAGTAAAGTGACGACTAAGATGTATTTATTAGTATTTATATTATACTGCGATTATATTTTATCAGTCAAGATTAAATTATCTTAAATTAAAAAAACCCGGGCCACAACTCGTCTGTACCCAAAATCAATTCGGGTCGCAATTCGTATTAGACCTTTTTTCGTAGACATCTTTGGGACGCAACTAGTATGCAGCCATATTATTATTATTATTATTATTATTATTATTATTATTATTATTATTATTATTATTATTATTATTATTATTATTATTATTTTATAATAATCGTCAAACACACATGATATTAATAATAATTGTATAACCGTCCTTAAACAATACAACTATCCGTCTATTTATTTTTCATAATATCAATGATATGACCTAAAAGGATAGTATTAAATAATACACAATAATTTAAACAAAAAAACGAAAAAAAAAATAGTGAAATGTTAACAGCCAACAAGTCACACACGTATACATTTATAATGTATTTCCCATATACTATGTACGAATAAATATTATTTGGAATGACAACATAGATAACAAATAATGAATATATTATTTCACCCTTACAATCCCAACGTTTTTGTTTTGACAAGACAATTTTTTAGTAACCGATTAATATTATATAAATAATACATTATTAGTAGTATTCATTAGCTATTCTGTATAATAGATACAAATCATATCAATCAACAACTCGCAATTCTTAATTACAAATATTTTGATATTTTATTATTTGTTCCAAAACAAATATCTTTAAAGTAATTTGAATAAATCATGTATAGGTATATATAATGCGGGGCTTGGAATTGAAACGATTTGTACGGGTTACTTGTGTCGGTTACAAGAGTATAGAGCAATTATTGTTTGTATTAGTTTTTATTTAATTGCTTTTATTTTGGTTTCATGTATTTAATAATATTTTTTAGGGTTTCAGTTTCTAAAAATAAATGACGTAACACTTTATTTCTTTATACATTTAACTGGACAATATATGGTATTCATATTGCAGAATATATTTTACACGAGGCACCTCCTTCTTTTTTTGCATTAAATAAACTTCTTTTAAATTTCATTAATCTATAAATGAAGACAAAAACTGTTAAACAAATGCCGTGAAATTATTTTAATTTTTTCCGGGAAAAAATATACATAATTGTTTATATACCTAATTGCGTAAATAGACCAGGGAACGCAATTTGGCAGGATGTACCTACCTACTTTGCCACCCATATATTTTTGTACGTCTAATTGGCTTGCCATAAATTTACAAACTCGCCGACGATCCAGAATATAAAAACATATAAAAAATATATAAAAAAATATATTATGAAAACTATAATGCATATAATATGTATTATATGTATTAATAGTTAATATAATAATGTTATGTATATTTGGTTTGGAGATAATGTATATTTATTGTATATATAAATATATGTATGTATGCATTATTGGTATATGCATGACAAAAAATATTTTCAACTACAAACTTTCCAATTTTTTCAATTCGTTATTAAGTCATATGTATAATTTTTCAACTTCATATATACATACATAAATTAGTAACCAAATAATAAGGAGGGAGTGAGAATTATTTATGTGACAACTCAAAAACAATGTTCTCGCTACGCTTGACAAATATCAATTACATACTAATAATACAAGTAGTATACATATATTACACTATATCACAAAATAAATTCATTGGTAGATGATTTATCAGTGTATAGTTCATAAAATAATAATAATAAGAAAAGAAGCAGATAGACAACTGGATACCGCTTTGCTGTAATAAAATCGTTATTCTTCGTTAAAATATCTAAATTTTCCCAAATTTTTAATTAAATCTCTGGATTAAAGGTCTGTAAGAGTAAGACTCTCTAAAACCGTTCTTGAATACACGACCGTCGTTTTAAATGCTCTCATTTTATTATATAGATAATAATATTTTAATGACATAATTGAATGGATATGATTTTATGGATATTTTATAATATCTATTTAACTGACGTTAGTTCGCCTGCAGCTGTTGGCCACTTCTCACATGACACCGTCTCCGATATAATAAGTTATAATAAGCCTCATGCACAATGATTTTACGTCGAAGTTTCAAACAAGTTTTCGTATTCAACGCATTTGCAGATTGTAAAGTCTACGACCGACTTCTCTTAACCAACCGTATCATATCTCTTCGCAGATGATAAATATTATCTGCTATTTTGATATGTATTCACGTTCGTAATTATATATTTTATGGTAAATATGAGAAAAAGTAAATAAATTTTGACTTTTTGAGTGACGGTTAACGTAAAATATTGTATGGAATGCTTAGACTTTCCCAACACAGTTGTATTTGTTGTTAATAAATTGTCATATATTGTGACATTATGTTGTGCTTTTGTCGATAAGAGATTTCTAAAACACATAAAGGCTACTAAGGTGTATATATTATTTTGCAAGTTCCACTTGTTGCGTTTTGTAATTCTGAAGAGTGGAAAAAATTACTGAAAAAAGTCGAGCTCGTAAGAACAGTAAACGATTTATTAGGTGGGTAAATTATTAAATTGTTCGTCGTTAGAGCAAGTGGTTTCAAAGAGCTTATTTTTATATTACACGATCGAGGAAACATTAAATAAAAAGGAAATGAACAATACTATAGAAATATAAAAATATAATAATATGTCAGTGCTGTGACGGGAACGCTGTCTTGGATGATGTGAAAATGCAATTAATATTCAATTTTCAATTGTTAATAATATTGGGTACTCGTATGGAAGCCGTTGAAAATATCTCAGTAATTTTAGTTTATTTTCGATGTATGTTGATGATTTTTTTTGTTCTTTGGTCGAAAAGCTTGAAAACTAAACACAATGCTCCTTTCTCTTGAGTTTTTCTTACATCGATCACAAAAGAAACCAAAAGTACATAGCTACAATTTTTACAAGCCATAAAATAATTTTTCAATACACCGTTTTGGCATTTATTAATAATATAATAGTAGGGTAATTTAGACAGTTCTGGGTCCCCCGCAAATCCTGTAAATCCTATTACCCCGCCCGCCTATCGCGTACGTACACGGCCATACCCCCTCCTCCCCTCCCGTCCATCTCTATCCCACACGTGCCAGCCACCCCCCCCTCCCATCCATCTCTATCAACACGTCCCCAACCCCCCCCCATCAATGCTTATCACATA